>CM024536.1:21502665-21714555 GCA_014182385.1 Eucalyptus viminalis | reverse complement strand
TCACGTGAGATCATTTTTGCATGTTCACAAGCTATGCTAGAAGGAGCTTTAGTCTTCAATAAGAGTCTCATAGACTTATCCAAGCTGGGTAATTCAACCTGCTTGTAAGCTGTGCTGAAAGCTTGTCTGAAACATTATAACAGAACTGTCAACTTCTTGATTTTTTTATTTATTATTATATATGTTGATCCCATTTGATAGGTACCATCCCAAAGCGTTGACCTCTCCTTACTTGGCTTATGATACCCATTGAATTATGCATATAAATATTTTCTTATCGCAATTGTTCATCTCAAAGGTATGTTTTTTTTTGCATTCTGTAGATATTTGATAGGTGGGACAGGTCTGGGAGCAAAATATTGTTGTTTATGCAATTTTATTCTTCATCTGCCTCTGTGACATTAAATTTTCCTTCCTTGATGCATATTTTTAGTGTGGCAGAGCTTTGGTTGAATGCCGATTGTTCATGTATGTAGTGGAGTCCTTAATCAGCATTACTTGATTTGAGTTTTATTCAGTTCATCATTAACATTTTAGTGACATCGGGGATTTGATCGTGCTTCTGTTTATCTTTTCTCCAGTTAAGAAATCAGTACTTGGTAAGGAGCTGCTGGGTCATGTCTCAGACCTTTGGAAACCGTTACCAGCCTTTGCCGGGTTCAGTGATAGACAAACAGTTTAGACGTTTGGGCAGTATTATTGACTGATTTTTTCTTAAAAAATATTCTTTTATGCATGAAAGTGTGGCTCTTGCTTTGGGTGATCTTCTTGCCACATTGGTGACATTTGGCTCACACTTGTTCTTTAGCTGGGAAGAGGTTGTTATACCATTTTCTTATCTCCTGATAGTACTGTTCCAATTCTACAGATCCTTGTGAATCAGAATACAAGTGTACTCAGCTCTAGTGTAGTTAAAGATTTAGACACCTACAATGTGCAAGCATCCAGTTAGAATTGCCAAACTCTACGATTTACTCGAAAAAAACTGCAAGCAAAATATCAAGGCTTTAAGTTCATGCTCTCACTGAGTTGCTTCAACTTTTATTGACTTATTTGTGATTCCATTCCTGTGACAAGGTCATACTTGAAGGTTCTCCCTCAATCACTAAAGTCTTTTTGGCTCTATACTAAATTTCTTACTAGTTATTGCACAATTTTTCTCCTCTCCTTTCATATTCATAATTTTCCACTTACTTTGGTTGTCTGAACTTTTTCTCCAATTTTTCGGCATATGCCTCATCTCAAAGATGCTAATAGGACTCATGTGCACTATAAGATAATAATAGGATACTAATACTCTATGATAATCCAAGCTCCATCTCCCTCCTCAGTCCTGTCCAGATTGAAAATAGTATAACTAGTAGGAGCTCTTTCTGTCAATGTTAATTGCTGGAAGAAGTAGAGAGGAATTCGAAGGTTTCTGTTTAGTATGAGGCAGTTGACATTCTAAATTTGATTGTTGGGTTGGTCAGACCTAATCTCCTTCCTAGTGAGGCCGCATCATTCTTATAAGTGCTGTAGAAAGTATTGTGGAGACAGACAGTTCACGTAGATGGGGTTGGCTACATGGACATATATTAGGTCATTATGTGCTATTTGATATCCTATGGAAGCTTAAAACATTTTGGGATTCTAGCTAGAAGTTTCTGTCATGTTTTTTTAGACCTCCAGCCCTTTTGACTTGTAAATTTTCCATAAGTACAATTAATACTTCTGATTGCATCATTCAAGGCACTTTTTGAATTGCATGCACTAGTGGTTGCCATTGGGAGGTGCAGGCCAGAATTTTGTTCCCATTCCCTGCCCTATGGGAAAAATATTGTTCCATCCCTGCTTTGCATGAGAGAATAGTTTCCAAGTGTGCCCCACCAGACAACAGCAACTTTAAAAATCAGAAAATTAAGAGAAAAACCTTCACTGTCGGAATAGTTATATACTTTTGACTCCCTAAGAATGAAGTGTAATTCAAGATGCAGTGATCCTAAAATTATACAACTTACTTGGAATCCTCTACTCGGCATGATTGTCTTTCCTTTTCTCATGCCATTGACAATATCAATCTTCGATGAAAATTTATGTATATGGAGAAAAGCATTAGGTGGAGAATTGGCTGGGTAGGTTTGAAATAATGCAACATTCCATGACTGTTGAAAGTAAGTTTGGTTGGTATAAAGAGGTTAATGCAACTTTTTTTGGGCACGATAAATTAAATTGATTCTATAGGACATGTGGTCCTGTCACTTCGAGGGAAATATAGTTGAATCGATATGAGAAAATATAATTTGACTATCAATTTAAGATTCAACTTGAACTTTTTTCATGTCTTTTTCTTTTTAAATTTGTAAAATATTATAAGCAAGTGGAAATTTGTGTTAACATGCGCAAAAACAAGTTCATATCACTAAAATTTGGATTAGATAATATAATTTACTTGATTAGTTATTTTTCTATATTTGTTGGTTGTAATTTTATATTTTAATGTAAAATGGTGAAGGAAAATAATGGTATTGCTTTTGTGTGGTAGAAACATATGTTAGAAGCATTCCTACCAAAAAACATATGTTAGAAGCATGATAGCCATGCATAAGCTAATTTTTATGGTTTTTTATTATATTCTTATTGACAACAAATTATTCTTTAGAAATGGACCAAAAAAAAAGGGAAAAAAAAAAAAAAAGTCAAAGTTATGTTGAGGTTGGGTTGGCATTGAAACAATGGATCATGTACTTGTTATTAGAAAACCTCAAAGGAAAAGTTAAAAAGAATTAAAGCTATGAGAAGTGAAGTGGCATCAATGTTGTGTACCAAGTGTCTACCCTCCCTGAACTCACCATGGAACACCAAAATACTTTGAAGTACTAGATTCGGTCAGATAGATTAGGTTGGTCATTGTGGAAGGGATCGTCATGCATGTGAGTTATAGAACTTTGTGGATGCTTTGTTAATTGGATCAAACTTCTGGGCACTATAAAGCGTTCAATAATTTAGCAAATGAATTTTTTTTTTTTGAAAGAGAGGATTGAGTCCTGTGGATTGCATTGAATTAGCAAAAGGAAGCTGTATTGAGTAGCCGTCTTAAAGAACTTTAACTCTTGAGATATATATTCAGTCAATGCTCACGGATTACCTCTTATTTTTCCCATTGCTTAGTAATTGACATACATAATATGAGTTAGATTATCATGCTCGGTTTTGATTTCTCAGGATCCTATTGGTTGCTTAGCTTCTATCACGGATTCTTCTGCAACCAGAGAAATTTTTGTGTCATTTCTCAAAAGATTTGGCATTCTAAATAAGAGAGATGAGTTTGAGAGGGAAGGGATGAAATGGATGCATCAACGGACAAAAAGAACCAGGAAATGAGCATGCCATTGATGTAAATGCTAAAAATGGAGAGAAATGCTTGTGAATAGAATTGTTAGCAAGCTATATTAATGATTAAAATGAAAGATTCATATATGTTCACATACGCATATACAGTTGACTGCTGATGATACACTTGATAAAGGGGGAGTCCTTTAGGTCACATTTGACAATTCATTGTAACAGATGTCTGATTATCACAGACCAACTCTATTTGTGAGCATCCCAGAACTTTTTCTACTGTTAGCAATTGCAGAGATTACTAGGTTGCGTCTGTATGCATAGATTCTATATTCTGCTAGCAGAATTTTGATCTACCATGTTATGGAAATTGGGCACTGCTGTTTCCTCTTCTTGATGACATTTTGTCATCTGTCATGTTCTATGCAAGTACAGTAACATCATGAGGATGCAAATACTAATAAATCCACTGCTGTCATGTTCTATGCAAGGTCCCTCCCCCCCGAAAAAAAAAAAGTGCGAAGAAAAGAAAGAGCACCCTCACACCCCTTCATACAGAGTGATGAATCCACTCCTGTTATAGTACTAAGAGAATGCAGTTTCACCCAGGTGCTTGTTACTGGAGATATCCTCGTTTCTTATTGAAGGAGCACAGAAGGATCTCATTGATTTGGTGTTTAGCTTTGTTAAAGACACTTTTCAGGTGTGCATTGACTTTAAGAATAGTAGCTTTGTTTTTCTTGATTTAATGGATGAGTTTAGTGATTTCTATAGCCTAAATCATTCATGAATTTTCTTCCACAAGGAAAGCAATGACCATGGCCATGCTGAAGCCTATAATGCTTTTGAGCAAAATTTTGGAGGTATGTTTGTGTGGTATCTCCATTCAAGATATATTCTTACTGGAAGTGATTGTTTTTCTGTCATTTCTATTATGCAGGTGCATCCCTGGTTTTGTTCATCTCAATATTCTCAGTTGATTGATTTACTAATTGGCCTAGGGACTCCATCTGATATTGCAACTCTGAGAAGCCGCTTTGCCTGTTTCCATGTTCTGATAGTTCATGCATTAAAGGTCAGAATGTTTCTTGTGGCAATGCAGTACTTGTTTTCTTTTGTATGTTTGGTGTCTACTATTCTTGTAAAAAAAGTGCAGAATTTTATGTCCATCTTTAGTGTATATATCACGTTTTGACATAAATAGAAGCCATTTCTTGCTCTTTTCGTAAACTGAATATGAGCTATGTCCTGGGCTGGTTGTCTTGGAATAAGAATGCAATGAGCCTTTAAGAAATGTCTTAATCCTGTGTTGTGAAAACAGCTCAAGATTAGTCCCACTGAAAAGCAAAGTATACAACATTTATTCAAGCAGAAATTACATTTACAATTATTCAAGAAGAAATTGCATTTCTTCTTCATAATAAATATCTCCTCGTGTTTCATTGTTTTATATTCTTGATGTGCTAGAACAGTTATTTTAGCAGTTCTTTGAGTTTGGCTTTTGTTCTATTTCTGTTGCCTAGATTGTATGCTGCAGGTGAGCAGCTATATCACAATCCTTAAATTAAATACTATTCCATTTTTTTGTTCTGGCCCCACAATATATTCGCATGGCCTCCTACTTGGGCAATTCCCTCCATCTCGAAGGAATTTCTTAAAATGTTTCATGGATCTCCTTCAGTTGAAGTTTGCCTTTGGAAATTTGACATTAAGACTTGATCTAAGAGCAGGCCTTTCCCTTCCTAGAGGAAATTCGAATTTCACCCTCACAGCAGGTGTAACGTCTGTATAATGTGCCTGTATTTGTGAATATGAAGACTCTTGAACTTTTTTCACTTTTCCAGACTCCTAAATGTATGGATGGCTAACAGCTTCTTGTACAGAGCTAAGCATGGAGTATTTCATCACCCTTTTGTTTTTTATTGAACTTTGTGGAAATTAAAAAATTAAAACTGATTATGTAAGTGGTATTTTGCTTAAAGAACCTAACAGATCAGTTTTCGCCAATCTCACAATTTTTAAATTTCTAATAACCTGATCCTACTATCATCATTCACCCATCTTCCCTTAATTCGTTAAAATAATATTGAATGTCATGAATGGCTTTTCTGCTTTTAAGGCCAAAAACTTTTTTTTTTCTTTTGGGTCGTGTCTCAACATATATGAAGGAATCATATATGTACTTCTTGCGAACGGATTCTTAAGCTTTTGGTTATGGGGTATTTGCAATTGTAGCTCAAAATTAAGTAATATAAGCACCTCTATTGTTGATGTCATATGCTGTTCTATTTGACATGTCAAGTTGATTCTTCTTGCAGATAAACTCTGTGGAGGAGCAGCAGCAGGAGGAGGAGGAGGAGGAGAAAGAAGATTCAAAAGCTTTTTTCATCCTCAATGAGATTATACTTGTCTTAAAGGATGTAAGAACCTCCTTTACAGTGTGGGGGTGATGATCTACTTTCAGCACTAATCACTGTTGTGACATGAAATTTGCAGGCTAAGGAGGAATCTAGGAAGGAAGCTTATGATGTTCTCATCAACATAAGTTCCAGCTTGAGAAGCATTTCGCCTGTTAGTTCAGTTGCACCTTGTCAGAAACTGATTAACATGGTACAGTATTCCTCATTATGGGACATATTTGTGTAGCTTTGGTGGAAATTACTGCTTATATTTTAAGACATGTTTGATACTACATACATCCTAGAACATCAGGAACATGCAAGGAAAACAAAAATAGAACTTTAAAAGAATGGGTACATGAGGCATAGGCAGTTGAAAGTAACAACAATGGAAGAGGTTGAAGCAGATCCTTCTATCTTGTCTGACGTACATATTTTACAATGGTAGATCCTATGTAAGTTGTCATCTGGAGGGGCTTTCGTGTTGTAAATAATTGGTTTCTGCTCTGCCTCACATAACATCCATAGATGGGGGAAAAGTTGAAGAACAATGTAGTTTATTTAAATTCCTCTTCTTTGGCCATGTTGTTGTTCCTGCAAAATTGGGAAACAGTGGACTGAAGTCCTCATGGTCTTGTGTATACTGCTTCCTGGTTTTGGTTAAAATCTTTATAAGTATGTGCTTTGTATTTGAAGATTGTAAGCCTGGTATGGCTACGAATTGATTCAGAGGCCTGAAAACATATTCCGTGGCTGCAGTATGGTTGAGTCACGGCATATTCCTTCATTTATTCATGTCTAGCTGCTTCTGCCAAGGGATTAGGCTTTGCAGTTGCAGCCAGAGGAGAAGATGATTAATGCCCTCTAACCAGTAGAAAAACAAAGAACCGAAATACAAGTGGCAAAATTTAAAATCATGTGGTCTGTATCTTGTGGATGCCTTGTTGGTCCCTAAAGCCTATTCAATCGAAATTTTGCATTTGTTTCATGTGATGAAAAATTGAGAAATTTTAAGAAGCCAAATTGGTTAATCAAGGGGTAGTGGAGTCCCTTTCTCATGTATTATTATTAAAGCTTGGGTTCCTCGTGTAAATGGTTGCCCAAAGAAGTTTTATATGCACTGCACAGATGAACACTTTAAGTGTCTTGTGAACATCGGGGAATTTTATTTGCTTACAGGACTTTCTGTCAGATGATCGGGAGAGCATACTTATGTAGAAATTGTCTAACCTAATCTGCAATTTTCCTTTCTGCTTGTAGTTCTTAACAGTGATTTATTACTGGACGATTGCAATTCTCGGGATTGTATTTTTATTCAAGTAATAGTGTTTTGATTCTAAATAATGTGCTTTCAGATAGTGGGCTATCTTTCTGGTTCATCACCTCAAATTACAAGTGGAGCTGTTTCTGCATTGTCCGTACTAGTTTACAAGGATACAGATATCTGTCTATCGATTCCTGATCTTATTCCTTCTGTTCTTTCTCTGCTACATAGCAAAGCGGTGGAAGTGATAAAAGTGAGTATACCATTACCAAAGTAGATTCTTGCCCCATTTGGCATGGCTTGAGAGTTACTTCGTACACATTTTGCAGGCTGTTCTAGGTTTTGTGAAAGTAGTAGTGTCTTGCTTACGAAATGAAGACCTTCAGAGTTTACTTTCAGACATTGTTGATGGTGTTATTTCATGGTCATCTGTCTCCAGGCATCACTTCAGATCAAAGGCATGTGAAATTTACTGGGAGTTTGCTGAGTTTTTTTGTGATAATTCCATGCACACATCCTTCCAAGGGCCTCTTTTTTGCTATCTTGTAATGAACGTCCATTTGAATATGCAGGTCACAGTCATTCTTGAGATAATGACTAGGAAGTGTGGTTTTGCTGCTGTTCAGCTTGTTACCCCAGAAAAGTACAAGGGTTTTCTTAAGACAGTTATGGAGGTAATGAATTCAACAATGCTTGATGTGTATGCTACAGAAATATTATTTAGCAGTGCATGATTTCTGGAGGTCGTAATATTGTTTTGTAAAATGATCGCATGTTTGACCTTTTAGAATCGGCGAAACAAAACCTCAAATGAAGGCGGGATAGAGAACAAGGAAGCTTCTGCAAATCAGAAAGATGTCAGGGGACGAGGATACAAAAGGAGATTGAAGAACAAAGATGGCTACCCCACTCAGGAGAATATGAAACTTCTCTTACTGCTGATGGCAGATTAGAAGGTTCTAAAAAGAATGGTGATTTGGCTGCAGGGAAATTTTCTAAGATTCAATCCAACGAATCTGGAAAGAAAAGGAAGGGACTTTTGACAAACTTAAAAGCGGGGAAAAGAGAAAGATGGAACTAAAAGGTAGCATGAGCATGGAAACCTCCATGAGAAATCATAAAGTATCCAGAGCACGCAATGGCAATAATGCTGTGCGGAAAAACAGAAGAAATAAGTAGGAAGGATGAGGATACCGGTTTTTCTTGCAAAGCATCTTAAAGTTATGATGATTTTGTTTATCCTGGGCGCCTCAAAAGTTGGGCAATCGAGGACAAGTACACTTTCTTGGCTTTTACATATTCGGCCCTTTCGGTTTTGGGGGAAAAGAGAGATCTGAATATTCCACCTGGGTCTGCTTCACAGCCTTGGATTAGATTTGGAGGTCATGGGTATGATAAGGCTTATAAGCTCGGTGTCCAAATGTTTGGTGCGCCAAAAGGGGACAGAGAGGCTGTTCAAAGACAGTTTACACTTTACCTCCTATTTTATTTTTTTTATCTTTTTGTAAATGAGTGCAAGCTATATCTGACTCTTGTACAACCCTTGAATTGCTTAATCTTTATTTTCAATATAAGTTGTAACTCATTGTGTGACATATGTTTTGCCTGTAATCAATGTACTTTATTATCCACTACATCGAATCTCGCAGTAGCTTGTAGGAGAGAGAGAGAGAGAGAGAGAGAGAGGCACTAAACGGGCCGTCTGTCCAATGTCGTATGTCCAAATTTTGTGCTTTGTAAGAGGTTTATATTCTACATTAATTACAAAGAGGAAGTGGTGGACCTCGGGCCGAGCATTAGGTCTAAATTTTGTCATGTTATGTATATCAAATTAGTCATAACATTGAAGTGAAAAAGGTGAATTGCATTTAGAACTTGCGACAACTGGAGACATATGCATCATTTACATAACCATAGTGCATTAGTTGCCGATAAAGTAAGTATGTTCTGGAAACACAAGGGATGCTAGCTGTTATTTGGCACCAAAATCATTTGTCAAGACACCCTGAGTAACACTTGTGACGACAACCATAACTGGGGGGCTATTCTCTTCTTGTACCTAAGCACTAACAAGAGCAGTACTTTGTAAAAAAACAGTTGAAACAGAAGCACAGCTACATCCCACCACTTGGAATGATCCAGTGATATGCCGAAAGTTGTTTTGAGGATCATCTCGCCTTTTAATTGTGGTTCTCCTGGCTCTGCTGAATCAAACTCAAGACCGGTCATGACATTCTTGTATTGACCCTGCAAGGCGTGTGAATGATTTGTATGAGTGACTTGTAATTCATGAGATATTTGGGAGAACTCGAAGTCACTGATCCAAATCATATGCTTGTATTGTTGACTGCCATGGCTAGTCGCTGAACTACTTCTGAGAAGCCTTGATTATCTGAAGCTCTAGCTTGAGTAAAGAGACGGAGTGAAACATGTGGTGAAGCCTGGTGGTGTTTTGATCAATCTATGAAAGAGATTGATAACAGAATTTTCATAGTATTACATTATTACATCGGTTAACCTAACCTCTAGCATATGGAAGAGCAGGTCAACAATCCAAAAAGGAAGAAGGGAGTGGCGGGATTGTCTGACCATTCAACCCATTTCTTCACATCAAAATAAAAGGCATCTTACTTAATTTATGTTGTTTGAGATTTCCTTCTCATAAATGTACCTTAGGCGGAAGATGAGAATTTCAACTTCAATGAGTTTAAATATGCAATGCAAGTAGTAGCGCATGCTCCTGGTTTTGTTTTACTAGGCAGACGATATTATTGAAACTGAAGATAAATGTCTTCCATGTCATGGCTCTATGCATAACTATGTTGATAAATTTTCAAGCTTAATTTAGGAAAAAAATAGCTAATCACTATATACTAACTACCTCAACTGCCCACTTGGCAAAACTGATGTAGGACATGGGGTACCGCCAAAAGAACTTGGGAAGATCAGCAAGAAGTCTAAAGATCTGTGATGCCATCATCATTAGAACCTGAATCCACAAAAATTAGCTATGAACGACAACGTAATTTATAAGGATTACAGGAAGGGAAGTTTAAGAGAGAAAATTTGCTTACGTTGACACTAATTCCAATTACTACAGCCATCGAGGCGTTGGGGACAAATGAGTTCACAACCATCATGCAACTCTCAATAATGGTGGTGCAGCAGAAGAAGTTAATGCAGAAATAACCATAGTGAGAGAATCCTGGATGAAGCTTCACCATGTAGAATATCGTTGTTCCTGAAAGCAGAGAATTCGCCACCGAGAAAGGGAGCGAAGAAAGGAAATTCGCAAGCACAAACAGGGTCTCGCCATAATGTCCATTGAGTCTCTCGGCATAAAAAACCTGAGATAGACAAGAAAAGGATGTCATACGCTGTCGAGATTTCTCCTTTTTTATGTAATTAATGTATATTCTTGCTTTGATGATGAGATCGATCCCATATGAATAATCTTAAGCATCCCTTGAAAAAAGTTAGTTGATTTAGCTTTAATCTCTCCAATTGATTGTGCAATACTCACATTCCTCTGTGACTATGAGTTGGAGTAGGCCATCAACTAAAAGTTCTTCAGTTAGATTTGTGTTATTTACAGTGTCTTAGGCTTCAACATGCAACTTCACACCTATCGTGGTGGAGCTTGTCTGTCCTGCAGAGGAAACTTAGTTCTAGTCCTAACAACAAATCATTCTAATATCACCTCAAGTAAGAAGATACTGGTGATATATAATAGCTGAAAATCGATCAGCCTTGATCCTTTGCTATACCTTCAGTTCTTCATTGAAGAAAGGGACACCACCACAAGACAAACATACCATGAGGCCGAAGAGGAATGAAACAAACTTTCCTCTGTTGATAATTGCCCCATTGTCGTATCCGATGTCAAAATATAGAGTTCCAGCACTTATTGATGATAAAATGTAGAGCATGATCCTCAACCAGGAGTATCCAATGTCCCTATACATGTTGATGAAGGACCGATGAGTCAAAACCCTGAGCTGCTTCCACTTGCTGGAATTAGTATTCTTATTCAACTCGCAGACCTGATAATCCTTCAGCATTCAACAGGAGATTCAATTTTGACAACATCAGTTCTGGAAATTACTACTTCAATATAGATGTAACTCCATTAGTTTCAAAAATCACAGTTGGAGACATTGTTCATTAACTATGGTAAGCAGGAAAGACAGGAAAATGACTGCACAAGCATTATCTTGATTTTTATTTCTTCTGAGTTGGAGTGCTTACAGTAGCTGCAATTTCTTGCATTTTTTTCCTAACTTTGCATGAATACTTTGAGGATTTGTAACTTTGGATGAGTGTGGCTTTAATCTCTGCTGTTTTCATGTTCATTGAAAAACCAGATGATGCTGGAGTTTGCTGCAAGATAAAATAGCAAGCCTTGATAATTATATTCGGAAGTCACTTTACATATCACAAGAACTGATGCAGAGTATAGAAGTGCTCGATTTAAAACTCAACATAGTTTCTATGAGAAAGCAATAGTAGCAATTACAGAATCGAAGTCCAAGCTAATGCACCGCAGAAAGTGATCAGCGGGATTTCTCCTCCTCGGACAAGCAAATCCAGCATCTGCAAAGAACTGCACCAGGACTTAAAATTACATTATCTTGCTTCTGCACAGCCAAAATGTCTGAGTAAGAATGAAGTGTTGACTCTTTATTACCTCAATGGCCATTTTGGCTTCTCCTAGAAACACAGTTTCTCCACTCGACAGAAGGAGTAAATCATCAAAAAGATCGAAAACTTCACTGCTGGGCTGGTGGATTGAGCAAATAACTATTCTTTCTTCATCTGCAATATTTCTTAGAGCTCTTGCCACGGAAAAAGCCGAGGCACCGTCTAAGCCTGTGGTAGGCTCATCAAGGAGCAAGATCAGCGGGTCTGTGACCATTTCAAGACCGATGCTGAGTCTTTTCTTTTCTCCACTGCTTATGCCCCTCAAGTGCCAGTTACCAATCTTGTTTTCTGCGCAGTCTCCAAGTCCCATCTCCTTTATGTTTGCTTCTACCAACTCGTCGATCTCGGCTTTCGTCATTTCGGAAGAAAGCCTCAGATGAGCTGTGTAAGCTATTGTCTCTTTGACAGTGAGAGTACCCAAGAAAAGATTTTCTTGGGTCACATAGGACTGAAAAAAATGCCAAAATGAGAAGATTTAAGTATGGGTGAGTAGTCCCAATTCCACTTGAAATCTAGAACTACCCATTAAAATAGGTTCCCCATTTTTTAAACATAAAACTCGTCTTGTATACCGTGGAACCTGTAACTTGTATTGTCATAGGTTCTAAGATTGGTTTTATGGTCTCACATGTTCTTTTTCGTTTCGTTTCTTTTATTTTATTTTCTTTGGCAGTTTTAGTGAAGCAAAATGATAGTGAATGCAAAAGCAAAAATTATAGTTTTTCATTTGTCAATAGAAATAATCTATAAAAGATGAACGTTAAAATAAAATAAACAATAAAAAGTTCAAAACACATAGCATGAAACCTAAGTTATTGAATTTTAGTCATCAATCATCCACATCCCTCACACGTAATGAAAGTCATTGCCTCACATCCTTCCACCTCCATTGACATGTTATATACGTCAATTTCACACATACACATCAATAATAGAATATAAGTAGAAGGTGTTATAATTAAACCAAGCGAGAAATTAATTTCTAAATTATCGACATACATGTAACATGTGATAACATAAGCTTTGGCCAATATCCAGTGAAGATCATGACCAAACTAATCACCATATTCACAGTCTTATAGAGCAAAAGGTCCATGGATTCCAAGTTTGTTTTAATGGGCACAACAAAAGTACCTTGAATATATTGAATGCCATGTGAAATTTTGTGATAGTATGATACTTGCCATTGCATATTCCCACTAGATAATGCTATGTAGGGTAATTTATTCAGTCTATGAACAACATAGAATGATATGAATTACAACAAGACACAATTGTTATATGTTTGCTTTCAGGAAATGAAACTAGAATAGATCTAATGGTCTTGGAAAATTAGTGCAATATTTGACACTATTGCCGCTTTATCCAGCTGCTAATATTTGAAAACCTTTTATGTTAAGTCTCGGTCTAATTCCTTTATTAGAAATTTATAAGTGACTATTAGTAGAGAATTATAAATCTTCCTAGGAGTAACCCTTATTTCAACTACTGGCGACCTCATGCACATTGATTGTTATTGATTGCAAGAAAAATGAATATAAACCCCTCTATAAGCACATCTAAGTTCTTATTAGCAAAAAGTAAAAGCCTCTCTTTAGGGTTTTCTCGATTCTCAGTTATCAGTTTGATTCTCAGTTCCCAGTTCCCACGGGAACCATCGATTCCTAAAAATGGAACCGGACTAGGGTGCATTGGAACCTAGAACCGAATCAGTGATCGGTCCAGTTCTCTAATTCCCAATTCAATCCTAAAATTATTCTCACATCTAAATGCAAGCATGGGACCCCGATTGAAATGTCAATCGTTAGATAGAAATTTATTTGTCAATTTATAAGCTCAAATTTTAGAAAGGAGAAACATGGCCCAACCAGCCAAATTTTTTGACTTTTTTTTTTGGCCAAATTTTTATTATAAGAATATCGTCCAGTGATACACATAAACCACTAGATTGAATTAGAGGAAGTTGAAAATATGATTTAATCTTTTGAAGGCTAAAGGAATGCTTCATGAAACAAAATTGACAGAAGAGTGGCCTAGTGATGCACCATTTTAGAGGTCACTTGGTCGAGTAGTATGCCAAACTGAAACTATTGCCAGGATTGAGCTGATGGAAGCAATCTTGTTTTTCCAATGATGATCTAAGAATTACCGGACTAAAGTTTCCTTTTAGTTAATCGAATGAATAGTTGGGGTTTTGCGGGAAACAAAAACTCTTTTGGGATAGATATATCATGGAATACCACTTTGAAATTTTTAATGATAGTAATCCTGAAAATAAAGAGAATTATCTTCCGCAAGAGTCAAGATACTCGTCTCATAATCTATTTTACTTTGTTATATTAAATCTGCCCCAACAAATAATTTACAGCAAAAGCTAACTTTATGCCTAAGGACTTTGATATGCTTACCAGATCATTGTGGTTTAGGAACCCCTTCTTCCTCCCACTTAGGGAAACATTTCCCTCTTTTCTGACGTCAGAAGAAATCTGACCTGCTAAAAAGCAAAACATAGTAAGTAGTCAACTAAAGTGGCTACTAACTGGTTGAAACACATATTTCTTGGTGTATACATACTTATGTAGTAAATGCAATTATGCACCTAAAATATGGAATGTGTAAGCCATAATTGTTTGTATCTACACTATTCTTGTGCCATATCAACTACAAGCAACCAAATAATCCCTTTAAATTGAAGTTGTCTTGTCAAGCCTAGGAATAAAGTGGACGGGTTGACCCCGGATTCAGGAAAGTCTCTGGGCCATGATCGGTAAAGGCGCTTTCATAAAGCGCGACTCCTTTTTAAAGTGCATCAACTTTACCTTGAATCTCAATGTTGACTCAATTTCTTCTCTCGTAGAAAAATATTGAGAAATAATGGCTTTGGATCAAAGCCCTGATCCATATATTTTATCTCATAAAAAGACATTAACTTCAAATTGTGGCCTAATTTTAGTCCAAATTTTTTCAGTCCCATAATGAAATACCAATTTCATTTGGCACCCACATTGACCCTCATTAAGATTCTGCCAAGTACACATGGAATGGTGGGTCGAATCTTGGACAACGTCATTGGATAAAAACTACTGGATTGGGGTACCATTGATTTGTGGTTTTCTTATGAATTAAAAAAATGGGCCATAAGAAGAACATGACAAAAAAAACGAGGTTAATTCTCTAGAAAACCCCCAATTATCATGGTCCAAACTTCTTATATATATAAGAAAAACACACAAAATTTCACCGTAGTCTCAAATTTGCCCCCACGTTCAAAACAAGTAACTATTTTCTTTGAAATTTTCAATACTAAAGCTAGTTAGAGGTTTACAATCGGAACTCACGTCTTCTTAAACACCCTCACCTTCATACGGAATGACAAGAACCTCCAATATTGATGACATGAGAAATAAACTAGTGGCAATTTTGGGATGTGGAGTTGATTTGAAACTAACGTGAAAGTTAGAAATTTTTTAAGTACAAGGCAAAATTAGGATGTAAATATAAAGTTGGAGATTTTTTAGGGAGTGGTGATTTTTAAGAGGATTAGATCATGAAAAAAAGTCCCAACTTTCTTATTCATCATTACAGCTACCTTGCTTGTCTTGACTTTCAAGAATCCCTCAATTTGATGAATTGGCACTCCTTTCACGAACATACGACTCAAATAGTAAATAAAGTAGTTGATACTTCATACATGTGCCTAATCTTTGATTTTTTTTTTTTTTTTTTGTCTGTATTACTTTACTTCTATTCTAACTCTCACTCTTAGACTTTTGCTATACATCTTTGCAAGGCGTGAGAGTTAAAATCCGAACTTGAAGCGTCGCTCAACCCACTTGAGAAGGTGGGGATGCGAACTTCCTACCCCCCTTCCCATATGGGAAGAGTGGCCAATGGTTGCGTTTGTCTTTGACTTGATTGTAGGTTTTTCAATAGTTTGAACATTAACATAAATCATAAACATCTTACAAATTAACAAAACATGTCCCTTACAAAGGGCATACAACTAATTACAATTTTAAATTACGACCACTATTAAATCAATACTCAAAAATCTTTTTTTGTTGCCAAAACCCTCGAGCTTACATGGGTGTAACAAAAATACGCTATGTTATCATAGCATGATATCATTAATGTGGTCTTGCTGATCAAATCAAGAGTTTCTTTTCTTTTTTAAAACCATGGCGAACAAGTCAGAGTTATTCTACGTCCTCTGCTAGTGGAATCCGAATCCCACTTTCAGTGCACCATATATGGAAACTCCCACGTGATATTGATATTAGTTACCGGAAATTTAAGAGTTGTATCTTCTTAATTTTTTTTCGTTAGCTAATTTTATTCTCTTCTTCTAATGACATGATTTCAATTATATATTATAATTCAAGAAAGAAAAAGAATAACATCAATATAAATGAGAGACAAAATCGTTGTAGAGTATGTTTGCGCCTCAATGTCAAAGGATTTTGATATCAAGCCAAATGAAATGATATAACTATGGGGAGAATTACCAAAAAAGTCCTAAACCTATTGCAATTGTGCCAATTCAGTCCTAAACTTTTTTTTTGGCCAATTTAGTCCTAAACCTTTTACAATTGTGCTAATTAAGTCTATCCGGCCAAAATTGGCCGGCCGGCGTTGACGTGGACGTCGGTCGTCCGGTGAATGCTGACGTGGAATTTTTTTATTTTTTTCGAATTTTTTTAATTTTTTTCGAATTTTTAAATATTTTTCGAATTTTTTAATTCTTTTCTTTTTTTTTTTTCATCTTCTTCGCCTCCCGGCCGGCCGGCGCCGGCCGGAGGCGAGGGCCGGGGGGTCAGCCTCGCCCGAGATCCGGCGAGGGCGAGGCCCCGCCGCAGATCCGGCGAGGGCGAGCCTCGCCGGCCACCGGCGAGGGCGAGGCCCCGCCGGATCCGGTAGGGCCTCGCCCGCCGTCCACAATGCGGCGCCGATCGGAAGCCGCGAGCTCGCCGCACTCCGGAGGCGCACCGCAAGGCACGGATTGAGGCGGAGAGAGAGAACGGTTCCGAGCGAGCGGCGAGGCGACCTCCTCAACCGGCGAATCTTCGGGTGACTATCCATCACGGCGTCGGGGGGTTCGGGCAGCGTCGACGGCGCCTCCTTCCTGCTCGGATCCGGCCCCCTTCTCTCGGTTTCTCTTCCTCTCTCCGGCCCCTCTTCGCAGATCTGGAAATCCCTTGCCCAACTCCTCCCCCTCCGGCCGATCCGAGATCTCCCGGCGGGGCCTCGCCCCTCCCCAAAGTGGCCGGCGAGGTTGGCCGCCGAGGCCGACCTCGCCGGATCCGCGGGGCCTCGCCCTAGCCGATCCGCCGGCCCTCGCCGCCCTCGCCTCCGGCCGGCCGAGGCGAAGAAGACGATGGGAAAAAAAAAAAAAAAAAAGAATTCAAAAAATCGAAAAAAAATTAAAAAAATCGAAAAAAATTAAAAAAAATCGAAAAAATTAAAAAAAAATCGAAAAAAAATTAAAAAATTCCACATCAGCATTCACCGGACGACCGACGTCCACGTCAACGCCGGCCGGCCAATTTTGGCCGGATGGACTTAATTAGCACAATTGTAAAAGGTTTATGACTAAATTGGCCAAAAAAAAAAGTTTAGGACTGAATTGGCACAATTGCAATAGGTTTAGGACTTTTTTGGTAATTCTCCCTATAACTATGAACTAGTTACACTTAAATACTATTCATCTTTTAATTTTTTTTATAAGAATTTTATTACGCTATTAGAATTTATATCAAGTGAATTTATTAGTTACAAAAATAATTATATCATCACTATTTTACTTCTATAAGCCGTATTTTTTTTTTAATGTAATTCTATTTTTAATCTTCAAATAAAGTGAGTTTAACTATATATAATAGATATCGATAGAGAATAGCATCAATATACATGGGAGACCCAATTCATATGAGAATAAACACTTTGCTGCACTTTCGTTTCTACACTACCAGATCTGGCAATGGAAAGGGGTTATCATCGTAGCCTCTTGCAGCTTTTTCGATGCTATTAATGATTTTGGTGACTATATTAAGTTGCTATATTTTCCATATATGGGCAATGCTTGTTGTCTTGATCTTTCGGTAACAGTATCGGTATCACTAGGAGTTTCGTACGTAGAGCTTCGAAGGTGGAATTCGGATTTCACCGGTGGTGGACTTTTAATAACTCACATAAAAATGCAATACAACAAAGCCAAGTAAATGGATATATTGTTGCCAGAAAATGTTCCGAAATGAGGAGGTTGGCAGAGAGAAGCGGAGAAACCTGCCAATGAGTCGAGGAAAGTGGATTTTCCGGAGCCGGAAGGACCCATGACGGCCAAGATCCGACCCATCTGAGCGTACCCGCTGAGCTGGTTTAGCAGTTTCCTCTTGGAAGCAGCGGGGACCGACACCGTCAAGTCGTCCCACACCAGGTAGGACGCGGACGATTGCCCGTTGATGCAGTTTCTCTCTTTCTCTGCAAAGTCATTATTTATCACATCCTTCCTCGCCTCCATCATTTTCATCTCTCGCTCTCTCTCTCTCTCAGTGGTCTCGTTTTCTAGCTCCCAGCCAAGTACAACTGCGAGTGCTGGTCAGTGTGGATTATAATGGATCTGTAGTGCAAGTGGGAAAGGCCTATGAGGATGGATACCAATTATATAGGAATGGGAGGGGGCCTGAGATATGACATGCTTATGTGGTGCCGGATAGTGACACATTGAGATGAGTTGGCCGTTGGGCGTTTCAATTGAACGCTGGTTTGATCCCTCTCTCCCACTCAATGGCCTTTCCTTTTCAAGGGTTTTTGTCATTTTGATGCAGGGCTTCATAAGTACATTTGAATCTCTTGGATCGACGGGGTTGTTTGTGTATACCAAGTTTGATTTCCATTTGAAGATGTAATGATAAGAAAAGTAAAAGAAGCATCGATAACCTAGCTATTTTTAACCTTCAGCCCACGGAACGACCCAAGCGCGATCAAGAGGCTGCTAGAACTTACTCCTTAGACTCGTCCAACATGATCAATTCAACTGCACATGCCTGGAGGGACCTAATCCATTTGAGGCGCCATACTTCAGAAAGAGGAGGAGAAGAAGAAGACATATTTTCACATATTTACTTTATTATGATCGATTTGTTGATCATTTTGTTTTATTTCGCTGGTTTGACGAACATTTGCCTGCACACACTCGGTACTTGATCGTGCAAACATGTATACTGGTGGCTTTTCACTGAGAAAGAACAAAGAAAACGGTTTGTGTCAGCTTGGCTTCGTTCTCTGCAGTCTCCGACGTGGGTATGGCGATTGCTCGTAACCCCTGCATGTTTATTTACGGGCACTGTGGCAGCTGACTTTTAGTCTTGGATCTCTATATCCTCTCTCTCTCTCTCTCTTCACGTGATGTTTTAGCATCCGTCTCTTTCGCCTCAAGAAAGTTGAGTAAAATGTGTGTATCTAATCTAATAATAAATGGGGAGGTGGGGGCAGATAGCCATGCATTTGATCACAAAATTCCGTCACTGTTCTTTATTAATCACAACAGACCAAAATATTACTTACCCTACTGACGTTGACATAAATCAAACTAATATAATATAATTTCTGTGTTTTATTAACTTAGTTCCCGTTAAGATGTATCGACACATATATTTTCATTATTGTTGACACCAAAAGATGACCAAATTTTTTATTATTATTGACAAGATAGACTAGTCAATGATGTTGGAATCAAAAAGGAAAAACTTAATGGTAACTTTGAAAATTTCGGAGCAAGGCATAAATGAAGATTGAAGGGAGAAGTTGGTCTTCGAATACTTCTGGTGGCTACTCTTTTACAACACACCCCTTACACATCTTACATAATAGTAGAACTCTAAATTACAATAGAGATGAACATAAACATAGCACACACGAAATCTTCAACACTCCTTCTGTTAACATTAAAGTGAAACTACAAAAGTCAACAAAGCTAAAAGGAAAACACACAAACATTAAATAATAGCAACGGTGCCTGCAAGACAAATCTCTGCAATAGCAACGGCCCACTCCATTTTTCATGGCATGCATACATGTGCATGCATTAATGGGCCTTCATGAACCCTTCTTTCCTCTTTATTTGATCCATGCAATGAATGAAAGAGGACAAACGAAGCCCACAATTTTTGCTGGCCAATTTTTCTTGCGACTCCTCCCACTCTTCATTTATGTTGTCCCTTTTCTTTTGACTTTCTTATTCGGCTGACAATCTTACATGAAAGCCGTTCAATAACCAACTTACTCAAATCTTCAACAATAATTTTTATATTATTTTAACAGATAAGAGTGGGGTTTGTTAAAAATAGAAATCATTGATAAAACAAAACAATCCACGATCTGAAGGGATCGATAAATTGCCAATGAAGTCATTCACGACACAACTTGAAAATTATCAGCAAAAGAAAATTTGAGAAGTTGATTGACAAAATTATCAACAAGAAGCGATCAACACTAAAATGTATCTACTTAGGTATTTTTAGACAAATAAATGCTTAAAGAATGGTATTGTCAATTCCTACAAAGTAATGCAGCTCTCCTGACCATACATTTCAAGCGTAAGATTTTGGGAATCGGAATATCAAATTGACAAAATCAATTGCCAAAAATGGCCTTGTTGTAAAGCCACATATATCCCACATGCTATTGTCTCCTCCATGCTATGTATTCCTCCATACATTTTGAAAAATTAATGTTGTGACATATGCGGTTAAGCCACTGAGTAAAAGAGAAATTACTATCTTGAGCAAATATGGTTTATTTTGTTAGGATCATACGGTCTCACTTGACTTTTGCAAATATTATGTTTTCGAGAAGCTACGCAGACTTAGTTTCAATACTGGCATGCACTTGACAAAGGGCACAGTTGACTATATTCACTCCGATTTGTGGAACCAGCACAAGTAATATTTAAAGGTGGTGCAATTTATCTTCTGAAATTTATTGAATATTTTTCTTGGAAAGTCTGGGTTTATTTCTTGAAGTGTAAAAGTAACATTTTTGATATGTTCAATAAGTGGAAACTATTGATAGAAAATCAAATTGGGAAAAAGATAAGGCATCTTAGAATGGACAATGTCTTGAGTTTTTCGAAGGTGATTTCAACAAGTGCTATGAAGACACAAGGATTATTCAATATCGAACAGTCGGGCACACAACCTCAACAGAATGAGGTGACGGTGCACATGAATCAGATATTTTTAGACAGAGCTAAGTGTATACTCCCTAATGTTAGACTTTGGAAAGATTTTTGAGCTGAAGCCATGAACATGTCATATTATTTGGTGAATCGTTCTTCTTCAATCACAATTGAATGTAAGATTTCTAATGATAGATGATCAAGTAACCCTTCTCATTATTCTGATTTAAATTTTTTTGATGTCTCACTTATTATCATGTAAAAGAGGGTAGGCTTGGACCTAAGGCCAAAAATTGTATTTTCGTCGTTTATATAGATGGAGTTAAAGTATATAGGTTATGGTGTTTTGTCCCTCAGTCATCAAAAATTATAATTAGTAGAGATGTTACTTTTGATGAAAATTCCATACTTGAAAAGAGAAAAGTTGTTACTGAATCTACAGCCTATGGGTATCTAGAAGGAGAATGTTGGAAAAGAGGTGGAGTTTCATGTTGAACATTCTTGGAAAACATTTGAAGATGTTCCTATTCAGTTAGAAAGTGACAAGGAGAAACAAGACTCAAATTCTATCAAAGTAGAATAAATTGAACAACCTTAGAGTTTGGTTGCAGGGAGGGCTAAATGACAACATGAAGCTCCGGGATTGAAGATGAAAGAGGGAATTCCAGGAGTGACGATGAGAGATTCAATGCACGTTTGGTAGCAAAGGATTTTTAGTCAGAAGAAAGGGATTAACTTTAATGAAGTGTTTTCTCTAGTTGTAAAACATTATTCTACTCGTGTGTTACTTGCATTAGTAACCCTTTATGAATCTAGAATTTAAGCAACTTGATATCGAGAATGCTTTTCTGCATGACGAGCTTGAGGAGACAATCTATAAGTCTCAACCCAAGGAATTCGTTGTTGGGGGTAAATAAGATTACGTTCACAGATTGTAAGTTCGTATGCCTTTGCGTGTTTAGGTTGCCTTTGAGACGAATTAGCTTCCTAATCGAGGTTTATGAGTTGACTCGTTAAGATTTATATCTCATCACCCCGTTGTTGTTAAATATTTTCAGGCCTATAGTATGGAGAACTGTCACGTGCTATTTGGGGTCTTGATGAATCAAGACATGGACATGCCTGGTGTCACTTTTAGTTGGCCTCATCATTAGTGAAGTTTAAGTTAACCCTGACCCTACGGGTTTTCGAGATGGTCGGTAGGAAGTGGTCATAAAAAGGCTTGTAATTATTAAATTTCATAGAGTTAACAATTTATAAATGAAAGTGCTATTTTGGGAATGTTGGTTGTGTTTTTACTATCCCTGTTATTTATTGTTTGATTGGGTGCTGTTTATCTTAAGTGTTTTTGCATGCGTTTAACCGAAAGATAAAAGAATGGGTCAGCGATGCATCCTGAGAAGTTGCATTTTAATTGACCATTGTGGGATGTTCGCACACTCGAAGTTCGGGGGTTAACAGTAAATGATGAAATTACATGCTTAGAATTCATCATTTAAAGTTAACTTGGAATTTTCAAAGCTCTCCTAAACTTGCGGGTCCAATATAATTGCGTTGGTTGACAATATTAAAATAACCCTTCATGACTCGACATTAATCTGATTAAACATGCATAGAAGATGACGTTTTGCCTAAGTCTCGTGCATGACCTCACCCATGGAACCATTAGTATTTGGTCTGAGTCTAAACTTTTGTTTTATGTGCCACGATTTTTCTACAGTTGGTGTCTAGATTTATAACATGGAACAAAGATAAAAGAGGTCATGTTAGGCCAAAGCAAGTCAAAGTACAAAACCCTCATGCTCCGGATCCAAATTCGATCAAATCTATTTCAAATAATTCCATGTTGAATTGGTGAAACACTTGTCAACATGCACCTATTAATGAATGGGATAGACTATGCTGCCAAATATTTCAGTTTCCATGATCGTACAATTCAATTGTTGTCCTAAAAAATCCTAAGATATTATTATTTCGTCTATCTAAATTAGATTCTAACTCGACATATATGATTTTTTTTTTGTAACCACATTAATAGGACAATTTTTTCCATTATTTATATTTAACATATATGATACCACCAACAACGTGCAAATAATATTAGGTCTAGGTTCAAAGATTTGAACTTAACCAATTTGTAGGGCTTGAAGGGTATTTCATTGGCCTCCACATTATTGGGTCTCCATAGCCATAACCCTAAATGAGCTAATGAAGTTTCTAAGAATAATGGAATTTGGACTCCACCATTGATAAATTGCATAATAACCTAAATATGAGATATGGTCATAGCAAAATTGTTGTGACCTATCCTTGGATAGACCACTAAAAATTTGGCTAATGGATTGTTAAGTTCAAATCTAGCTCGAACTCCCTCAAGCTCATACTAATTCACAACTTATGTTTTGAGTTTTTAACATACAAATCACCACACTAATCAATTTAAGGTGGATCGATTAGATTCCAAGTAAAGTACTTGGAGGATTACTTACTTTGAACCAGATATTCTAAAGTTGGAAACTTAATTACACTAATTAGCCAACTAATTCCCTTTCGGTACTTATTCTTGTTCAATCACCAAATAAAGTATTCATGCAGCATTCATGAGTCCAAGAAACGTATTCTTAAGTAGGCTAAGGAAATAGATTATAGAAAGCGCACAATCGAAATAATGGAAATATGCAAATAACAATATGATAAAGCACAATCTATTTATCAAGGATTTCACATATTTTAAGAGACAGCTACTCAAAAACTAATTATTAAGCTTTATCCTAACTTAAAATATATATAAAAAAATCGGAAATATTTTTAAAATATTTTAAATAATATTAATTTTTTATTCCGAAGATGTGTATTCGGGTAGGGCCTTAGAGCTCGGTCAGGATGTGGACTACCGTGGGCCTTCGGGTCAGGCTCTGAATAAAAGCCTAAAGAAAGGGATGGGCTCAACGATTGAAGCACAATTCAGCCACAACCAAGACAAATTCCAAGCCCACTCAACCAAATTAAACCCAAACTCAACAAGCCGAACTAAGCCCACCATTATCAATGCCGAATCACACTCAAACTCTCCACATTAAAACAAGCCCAAATTCCTCAAACCTAAAGCGACAAGGGAACGCTTATGGACTTACTGACAACAGCAGCTCGGTCCAGCGAGCCCGAATAAGCCCACAAAATCAAAACGACGAGGGACAAAAAGGGGTCGTCGATGGTGCTCCCTAACCGGCTCAGGGGTGGCGAATGAGGGTGAGCTCGATAGATTAGACAATGTACGGTCGCCTTGCGTGCCTCCGAGCCAAAATCCTCGGGAACTCGATGTGACACACCCGAAAGAAGAACAAACAAGATTCGAACCAAGACCTACCGTGGCTTCAGCTCAGGAAGAAGGCTGAGATCGGTAGGTTGTCGGTCGGGTTTTGAGTGTGTCTGTCGCTGGAGGACACTCGCTCGATTTCTCACCGCAGACCTTTTTTCCTCTCTTTTCTCTCTCTTTGTTTTTTTTTCCCCATCTGTCCTGAACCTCTTTAAACTCCTTGGTAAGCATCCAAAGGCCTCCTTTTATAGGCTCTTGACCTATGGAAGAGTCCAATCGGCAGAGCCCCTTCACAATTCAGTCTCTCGCGTGCTGGCCAGTCCTCAGGCTACCCCGACAATCCCTTCTCCTCCTCCATGCTCTAGCATTGACCAGTGCTTTGCTGTGTAATTTAATGGATTTTTTTTTAGAGGCTAAAAATTAATCCATAATTTTCTATATAACTTAACTTTAAGTCGACAACCAAAATTTGGTGTCAACTGCCAAAATTATAGCAATGAAAAAGACTATTGTCATTGGAAGAACAATATGAAAAGAGGGATTGGATAAACTTGTTGGAGAAAAGTCCTTTAATATTTTGAAGTTGACAAAACTTATCCAAACTTTATTCTGAAGAATTCCAAAATTTAGTGTCAAAGTCTGAAGATTGCCAGACTTTAGGTTCAAAGTCTGCCCATACTAACAAATTACAGGCTGATTGCTATTGGAGAATGAAGACTTATCCAGATGTAGGATTATTTTTATTTCTTCAAGAATTCGATTTGTATGGCTTATAGATGGCTTTCTAGTTTGATATAGCACCTACATGATTGACTATCTTTATTGGAATCAATTTCGATATTCAAATCTCTTGGAAGGCAAGTAAACTTGGAAAGTATCTACTTATGGAAACTAAAATCCTGATTGTATAGGCGAATGGGATTGACGAGCTTTCATCACAATCATCAAACGACTCAAGATCTCCTTGATTGATTCTGTCCAACGGGTAGATTGGAAGAATTCATTTGGAAAGTGCCAACAATCGAGACGACATGAAGGAGTATTTAAAGGAGATGTCTCTAGTCATTTGATGTGTGTGGGAAAGTAAAATTTCAAAGTCTGAAGCTTCCTAGTTCCTTGCTATTTTATTCACTGAGCTCAAATTTGTACTCAAAAGAGAGAAAAACTTATAGTGTGACTTTGTGGGAGAGAAACAAACTCTTCACTATGAAGTTGAGATCACAAAGCTATCAAATATCTTTTGTTTCTTAGTGGAATCCAACTAGTGGGTTGTCAGCGTGGGAGAGTGGATGTAGGCTTGATCTAAGCCGAACCACTATAAACCTTGTGTTCTTATTCTCTTCCTTGAACTCCTTGTTGCTAGAGTTGGAACTTGTTTATAGTTTGTCATTTTCTAAAAGCAAATTACTTCTACTGAATCTTGCGAAATTATTTTTACACCTATTCACCCCATTCTAGGTGTTGTTACTAGTCCTTTCAAAACTGACAATATGAAAAAGGTTATTACGCAAGAAGAGATGGACAAAAGCTTAACAACTCAATTATAGATGGATATCCTTAACAATCAAGAAAGACTTGGGGTCGTCTCTCTCTCTCACTCTCACACATCACTCTCACATCCAGTCATACAAGAGCAAAAAGTTTTGGCACCAGGTTTGGTTGAAAGCCAAAGCAACACCAAACATCATTACTTTGTTGGGAATGAGTATAATGTGTGAAAATCTGAGATCAAAAGATCCCCTGGAGTGGGATGTGGTAGAAAAATGGATCAATCCCAAAACTACATCAACTTCAGAAAGAGGAAATGAAGCTGTAGATGCTGGTGAAATAATACAAGCATAATTAACCAAGAGACAAGCTCTTGACGCTAAAGCTATCTACTCTTTATATATTACTTTATCTCCTACTAAGTATAACCGAATTTTCCCGTGAAACAACGAAAGAAGTTTGGGACAGGTTGCATGTTACCTATAAAGGAACTAATCGAGTAAAGGAAACAAAAATCAATATTCTATTCGGACAATATGATACCTTCAAGATGAAGCTTGGGGAATCTATCACTGATATATTCAGTCGTTTCATTGAAATTGTGAATGGATTGGCATATCAATGATAGCTAATCTCAGGACCAATGAAGGTCAATAAACTGTTGCGTGGACTCTCCAAAGACTAGAATTGTGTGAAAATGTCAATTAGAGAAACCTAGATGATCATGCCTCTTTTAGTAGATGAACTAGTAGGCACACTTCAATCATATGAAGTGGAGCAAATCAATGAGGAAGAAGATCCCAAAGGTAAGAAGTCAATTGCTTTAAAATCTAACGATGATTCTGATGATACAGATTCAGAAGATGACTTGGACGATGAGGAGCTAGCACTTATGATTAAGAAATTTAGAAAGTTGAATAGGAAGGGAAGAAGATTCAACTGGAAGAAGTAGAGCACTCAAAATTTCCAGAAGAGATCAATAGAGGATAATGAAACTAGCAAAAATGTATTATGCTTCGAATGTAAGAAAAATGGGCATATCGACCTAATTGCCCTCTATTGAAGAAAAAGAATGGAAGAACTGAGAGATACAAAAAGGCTCTCAAAGCAAAACTTGGAGTGATACCGAGTGCGAGGAAAGTGAAGATGAATATGCCAATATATGTTTGATGGCCCATTCCGATTCATACTCGAATCGAAATAGACTCGATGCATATTCAGATCAAGAAGTTAAGGTTAGCAATTTAAAAATTCCTATTAAAGTCTCAAAGTATATAGATGAACTATGTCTCAATCTAAAAACATCTCTTAAAAAGATTTCCAAACTAAAAAGGGAGAATTCTAAACTCAGGCAACAAGAAACTTCTTGGAGAGAAAAGTTTGAAAGTCTGGATAAAAGTCTTGTTGATTTGAAAGTAAATTCTGATTTTTTTTTTTTTCGAAGGAAAATGCCTTTTTGAAAGAAGATATTTCAAATATTACAAAAAGATTTTCAAAATGATCTAAGAAGTTGGAGAAAATTATTTCAGTACAAAGACCTTATTTTAACAAATCTAGTTTGGGTATAATTTCAGAAACTATTCCTTTAATTGATTTTCCCAAAGTTAAAGAAAGAATCAAACAAAGAACTACAATGGCATTTTACAAAAGTCACTTTCAAAAGGTTTTTGTAAAACCTGTTGGCTAAGGTGCTCTCAAATGTTCAAAGTGTAACAACTCAGGACATTTCGAGAAGGAATGTCCCAAGGTTTGGAGACCTATTAAGAGAGATTGGGCTAAGACTATTTTTACTACTAACCCTTCTGGACCCGAGAAAATCTAGGTACCAAAGAAAGTTTGAATTTTTATTTTGATCTTAGGTCACTATCAAAAGGAAGATCAAATGGTATTTGGATAGTGGTTGTTCTAGACACATAATAGGAACTTCATGCAACTGCAGTACATCAAAGAGTCTAAGACATCATTTTTGAGATAGTGGAAGTAGGGGATTATCCCTTGACTGATAAACAAATGAACCTCTACCACTGGGAGCCTAGGTCGATGTACTTGGAAGCTTACTTTCAAGGACTCTACTTTTATCTTTTGTTAATTTTAGTTACTGGAAATGAGATTGTGGATGGTTCACTTGATCTTTTGATATTGTTAATCCCGGTGTTTGCTTTCTGATGCGCTTGGTTATACTAATTTAGGACTTCTTGTTGGTGAGGCTGATGCTGCATCGCAGGCCTCGAGTATTTTGAAGGACTTGATTAAATGAACAAGTAAATGAAGAGACTTTCCATATGGAGAGCCAACCAAGTGATGACGTAAGTGAGGAGAGTCTGGAAACAATTGCAATAAGGAGAATATGTATTGCTTTGGAAAGTGCCCTCAGTGCCCATGGCGAAACTCCAAATCAGCATGCACTTTCCGTAATGTCTCTTTTGTACCTCAAACTTGGTATGCATACATCTTGATTTCTTGTATGCTATAGAAGATCTTCATTTCTTGCCATTCATCAATTGCAAATACATGTATTAACCCTTTGCTTTGTCATGAAATAACTCAAGCTCAATATATTTAATGTTCTTTGTTTCTTGTGATTTGTATGATTGGCATGATTAAGTTCTACCAGACATTGATCAAGGACTACTGTATGTCAATTTCTGAATTCGATTATGAAAGAAATGGCTTATACTTGCGTCTGAACCCATATTAATTCTCTATGTTTCTCCATCTTGACTTCTTGGCAACTACTTTCTGCGGTTCTTACTTTCAATTCTATTTGTTGTGGGCTTGCTGATAATGTTCAACATTGTAGAGGCTTACGAGCTCTGCTGTGGCTGTATTTTTGGTTTGTTTTTCAACAACTAAATAAGCTGGAAGGCATTCTTCCTCTTTCATTAGGACTTCATATTTATTTCGCATTAACAGAAAAGAAATGTCAAACTTTAGCAAAGACATATATATTAGTGCCATACCTTGCTATAAATTACGCAGAACTGGACTTCTACTTGAATTGAGTTTTGACCTTTGCATGAGGTTTACAGTTTCAACTTCTCAAAAGTACTTTGTCTTGCATGTTGGAAGTCAAACAGGATATGATCAGCAATTTTGATGATTTTTCACTGTAAAAGTTCTAAAGTCCTGTGTTTTGCTATTTGATCTTCATAAGGTGTCAGTTTGAACTTGACTTTAGTGATTAAGCTGCAATTTTTTTGGAGAGTTTTCCTGTACAGACATGTTACAATTATTTAAAGTTTAGACTTAGAATGTCCTGAATCATGAGTACTGGTTTTACGGTGGATTTTGCCCATTTCTTTCATCAGTCTGTTCTTTTGGACTAGCTAGGGGTACATACCTCCTTCATTTTCCTATTCCTTGAAAAAGAAGATTGTTGTCTCTTGGAAGTTCATTTGAATTATGGAATGACAGCTTTTTTTTTTTAAATAATGCCACATTGGTTGCGGGTGACAGTGCTTTTCCTCTGTTAGTATAGAATGACGTGTGAGATTGTTCAGGATTTATTTAACATGCACTATTCTTAAAGTGTATAAAGACTATTTTTTCTCATTTGATTATCTTTGTTAATATGACTACAAACTGATTTACACAGTCCTCTCCTCTCATCTCTAAATGTTGTGTAGGAAAAACTTCTTACATCTATATGAGGAGTATTCTGCTCAAACTTGTTCACTTAATGACCTCAGCTGAAAGGGACCCATCTATCACAGGCCATGTACGTATTTGTATGCTTTAGAAATTTATTGGCATGAGAAATGTCATTGGTGGGAAAGCTGTTATTTCTGTAGGACCATCTTTAGCTTCTTTTTAAGTTCTTGCAAGTGCGCAAGTTTGCCATATGGTATTCTTGTCATATTCTGGTAAAGAGCATCTGAAAATGTCCATTATTATCTGTAGTTAAGAGTGTAATGGCCCAATTCGCCTCTGGTTCAGCTCTCTACATGGCATATCAGTGCAGTGGTGTTCTTTCTGTCATTAAAATTGCTGCTGAAATTATGAGTATGTTATGAATGGATAAAGGTCTTGAATAAAGTCACTGTATTGCTCTTTGAAGCAACAAAAGTACTCAATTATGTGATGATGTTTTCATTCATAGCGAGGCTGGTTACTCATGGAAGAAGGCGATATGTTTTGTCCTTGTTTTTTGTCAATGTTCTTATGGAAGTGGAAATGTGACTTGAAATAATGCATGTCGATGTAGATGCATTTATTGTCATTATTGATGAATTGAGCTTTTTTTTTGGTTCTTGATCTCTTTTGGTACTTGGGTTTGCACCCCCTTGCTGCCTTGTTATTGATTTAATTTCATGTATAAAGGAAAAAGAGAATGATTTAAAGGGAATTGATTTGTCTTGATCTCGAAATTGATTTCAAGAGAATGATGTAAAGGCTATTACTTGATCTTGCTCTCCAAAATTTGATTTTTCAAGTCATCTTTGCTTCATATGTTTATCCTGTTGAAGTGTGCAAATAAGAAGATGGGGTTCATAGCAAACTCCAAATCGGCTTGTCGTCATGAATTTTGTTAGAGTTAGATTGAATTGTTGATTGGAGCGTTAACAGCAGGTTATTTTTTTTACTTACATATAAGGATTAACAAAAGTTTCTTTTACTAAATTGGGTAGATGACAAGTTAACAGAGCTTTGAGCATAGTTTGCCATTATCTGATGAAACAAATTGACTGTCTAGCTTTATAAAAGTAATACTTGTGTAGTTTGAAGATTGTTTGAATGTTAACTCATCATTGTTTAATTTACTGTGATGCACAGCTTCAGAGATGTATTGGTTCTGCTGTAATTGCTATGGGCCCAGAAAAGATGCTTTCCGTTGTGCCTATTTCACTGCGTCCCAACAATTTTAGTTCTAGTAATGTTTGGTTGGTGCCCATCCTAAGAGATTATGTGGTTGGTTCATCGCTTGAGTATTACATGGATTACATTGTGCCCCTTTCAAAATCTTTCAAGCGTGCTAGTTCTGGAGGTATGTCATCATTCTACATGACTTTTGTTTCCATGATTTTCATTTTTCAGATGTCATATTTGACGTCATAATAAGTGTGGAGATCCTTGGCTGTTTAGCACAGATTCACCACTGGTTGTGCATAACTTATGAGTTATTGGTTAAAAGCAACCTAGAATCTCCATCTTTAAATCTGTATTCAGATTCAAATCAGTTTAAGCAGGGTAAAAGTCCTGTTTTTTGCAAAGGCACTGCTAAATGTTCTTTGACAGGAGACACATTTTATACAGAATAAGTGCACAAAATTCCATGCGTTTAACCAAAACTCAATACAAAAAACATTTTTGTCTATCATAAACTCCTCGCGATAGATCATCGTCACATGAGATCATTTTTGCATGTTCACAAGCTGTGCTAGAAGGAGCTTTAGCCTTCAATAAGAGTCTCCATAGACTTATCAAGCTGGGTGATTCAACCTGCTTGTAAGCTGTGCTGAAAGCTTGTTTGAAACATTATAACAGAACTGTCAACTTCTTGAATTTTTTATTTATTTATTTATTATATATGTTGATCCCGTTTGATAGGTACCATTCCAAAGCGTTGACCTCTCCTTACTTGGCTTATGATACCCATTGAATTATGCATATAAATATTTCCTTATTGCAATTGTTCATCTCAAGGTATGTTTTTTTTGCATTCTGTAGATATTTGATAGGAGGGACAGGTCTGGGGAGCAAAATATTGTTGTTTATGCAATTTTATTCTTCATCTGCCTCTGTGACATTAACTTTTCCTTCCTTGATGCATATTTTTTAGTGTGAGCTTTGGTTGAATGCCAATTGTTCATGTATGAAGTGGAGTCCTTAATCAGCATTACTTGATTTGAGTTTTGTTCAGTTCATCACTAACATTTACGTGACATCGGGGATTTGATTGTGCTTCTGTTTATCTTTTCTCCAGTTAAGAAATCAGTACTTGGTAAGGAGCTGCTGGGTCATGCTCATGACCTTTGGAAACTGTTACCGGCCTTTTGCTGGGGTTCAAGTGACACAGACAAACAATTTAGACGTTTGGCAGTATTATTGACTGATTTTCTTAAAAAATATTCTATTATGCATGAAAGTGTGGCTCTTGCTTTAAAGGTGATCTTTCTTGCCACATTGATGACAATTGGCTCACACTTGTTCTTTAGCTGGGAAGAGGTTGTTATACCATTTTTATATCTCCTGATAGTACTGTTCTAATTCTGCAGATCCTTGTGAATCAGAATACAAGTGTACTTGGCTCTAGAGTAGTTAAAGATTTAGACACCTGTACTGTGCAAGCATCCGGATTAGAATTCCGAACTCTACCAATTTACTCCAAGAAAACTGCAAGCAGAAATATCAAGGCTTTAAGTTCATGCTCTACTGAGTTGCTCCAACTTTTATTGGACTTATTTGTCGATTCCATTCCTGTGACAAGGTCATACTTGAAGGTTGTCCCTCAATCACTAAAGTCATTTTTGACTATACTAAATTTCTTACTAGTTATTGCGCAGTTGTTTTCTCCTCTCCCCTTTCATATTCATAATTTTCCACTTACTTTGGTTGTCTGAACTTCTTCTCGAATTTTTTAGGCACATGCCTCATCTCAAAGATGCTAATAGGACTCATGTGCACCATAAGATAATAACAGGATACTAATACTCCATGATAATCCAAACTCCATCTCCCTCCTCAGTCCTGTCCAGATTGAAAATAGTATAAGTAGTAGGAGCTCTTTCTGTCAATGTTAATGCTGGAAGAAGTAGAGAGGAATTCGAAGGTTTTTGTTTAGTATGAGGTAGTTGACATTCTAAATTTGATTGTTGGGTTGGTCAGATTCAGACCTGCCTAATCTCCTTCCTAGTGAGGCCGCATCATTCTTATAAGTGCTGCAGAAAGTATTGTGGAGTCAGTTCACGTAGATGGGGTTGGCTACATGGATATATATTAGGTCATTATGTGCTATTTGATATCCTATGGAAGCTTAAAAAAATTTGGGATTCTAGCTAGAAGTTTCTGTCGTGTTTTTAGACCTCCCTGCAGCCCTTTTGACTTGTAAATTTTCCTTAAGTACAATTAATACTTCTGATTGCGTCATTCAAGGCACTTTTTGAATTGCATGCGCTAGTGGTTGCCATTGGGAGGAGCGGGCCAGAAATATTGTTCCCGTTCCCTGCCTATGGGGAAAATATTGTTCCATCCCTGCTTTGCATGAGAGAATAGTTCCCTAGTGTGCCGCACCAGACAACGGCAGCTTTTGAAAAATCAGAAAATCAATAGAAAAACCTTCACTGTTGGAATAGTTATATACTTTTGACTCCCTAGAATGAAGTGTGAATTCAAGATGCAGTGATCCTAAAATTATTCAACTTACTTGGAATCCTCTACTCGGCATGATTGTCTTGCCTTTTCTCATGCCATTGACAATATCGAATCTTCAGATGAAAAATTATGTATATGGAGAAAAGCATTAGGTGGAGAATCGGCCGAGTAGGTTTGTAATAAAGCAACATTCCATGACTGTTGAAAGTAAGTTTGGTTGGTATAAAGAGGTTAATGCTACTTTTTTTGGCATGATAAATTCGGGTGATTCTATAGGACATGTGGTCCTGTCACTTCAGGAAGCTATAGTTGAACTGATTTGAGAAAATATAATTTTGACCATCAATTCAAGATTCAACTCGAACTTTTTCATGTCCTTTTGTTTTTTTTTTTTTTAAAATTTGTAAAATATTATAAGCAAGTTGAAATTTATGTTCAGCATGCACAGAAATAAGTTCATATCATTAAACTTTGGAATAGATAATATTATTTTACTTGATTAGTTATTTTTCGATATTTGTTGGTTGTAATTTTATATTTTAATGTAAAATGGCGAAGGTAAATAATGGTATTGCTTTTGTGTGGTTGAAACATATGTTAGAAGCATGATAGCCATGCATAAACTAGAATTTTTATGGTTTTTTATTATATTCTTACTAACAACAAATTATTCTTTAGAAATGGACAAAAAAAAAGGAAAAAAAGAAAAGAAAAAGTTATGTGAGGTTGGGTTGGCATTGAAACAACGGATCGTGTACTTGTTACTAGAAAACCTCAAAGGAAAAGTTAAAAAGAATTAAAGCTATGAGATGTGAAGTGGCACACTACATTGAAAAGTTAAAAAGAATTAAAGCTATGAGAAGTGAAGTGGCATCAGTGTAGTGTACCATGTGTCTACCCTCCATGAACTCACCATGGAACACCAGAATACTTTGAAGTACTAGATTTGATTAGATAGATAAGGTTAGCCATTGTGGAAGGGATCGTCATGCATGTGAGTTATAGAACTTTGTGGCCGCTTTGTGAATTGGATCAATTTCTGGGCGCTATAAAGCGTTCAATAATTTTGCGAATGAATTTTTCTAAAGAGAGGATTGAGTCCTGTGGATTGCATTGAATTAGCAAAAGGAAGCTGTATTGAGTAGCCGTCTTAAAGAACTTTAACTCTGAGATATATACAGTCAATGCTCACGGATTACCTTTTACTTTTCCCATTGCTTAGTTATTGACATACATAATATTAGTTAGATTATCATGCTCAGTTTTGATTTCTCAGGATGCTATTGGTTGCTTAGCTTCTATCACGGATTCTTCTGCAGCCAGAGAAATTTTTGTGTCGTTTCTCAAAAGATTTGGCATTCTAAATAAGAAAGATGAGTTTGAGAGGGGAAGAGATGAAATGGATGTATCAACGGACAAAGAACCAGGAAATGAGCATGCCATTGATGTAAATGCTAAAAGGTAATGGAGAGAGAATGCTTGTGGATAGAATTGTTAGCAAGCTATATTGATGATTAAAATGAAAGATTCATATATGTTCACATACGCATATACACTTGACTGCTGATGATACACTTGATAAAGGGGGAGTCCTTTAGGTCATATTTGACAATTCATTGTAACAGATGTCTGATTATCGACGACCAACTCTATTTGTGAGCATCCATAACTTTTTTCTACTGTTAGCAATCGCAGAGATTACTAGGTTGCATCCGTATGCATAGATTCTATATTCTGCTTGCAGAATTTTGAGGAAATTGGGCACTGCTGTTTCCTCTTCTTGATGACATTGTGTCAGCTGTCATGTTCTATGCAAGTACAGTACCATCATGAGAATCCATCCAATAATAAATCCACTCCTGTCATGTTCTAATGCAAGCCCCCCTCCCCCCCCCAAAAAAAAAAAAAAAAAGGAAAAAAAAAATGTACGAAGAAAGAGAGAGCACACCCTCACACCCCTTCATACAGAGTGATGAATCCACTCCTGTTATGATACTTAGAGAATGCAGTTTCACCCGGGTGCTTGTTACTGGAGATATGCTCGTTTCTTATTGAAGGAGCACAGAAGGATCTCATTGATTTGGTGTTTAGCTTTGTTAAACACGCTTTTCAGGTGTGCATCGACTTTAAGAATAGTAGCTTTGTTTTCTTGAGTTAATGGATGAGTTTAGTGATTTCTATAGCCTAAAATCATTCATGAATTTTCTTCCACAAGGAAAGCAATGACAATAGCCATGCTGAAACCTATGATGCTCTGAGCAAAATTTTGGAGGTATGTTTGTGTGGTATCTCCATTCAAGATATATTCTTACTGGAAGTGAATGTTTTTCTGTCATCTCTATTATGCTCTGAGCAAAATTTCTCGCCGCGGATCTTTTTTCCTTTCTTTTCTCTCTTTCTCTATTTTTTTTTTTCCTTCTGTCCTAAACCTCTCCAAACTCCCCAGTCAGCATCCAAAGGCATCCTTTTATATAGGCTCTCGACCTACGGAAGAGTCCAATCGGCGGAGACCCTTCACCCTCCAGTCTCTAGCACGCTGGCCAATCCTTAGGCTACCCCGGCAGTCCCTTCTCCTCCTCTGTGCTCTAGTGTTGACTTGTGCTCTGCTGTGTAATTTAATGGAATTTTTTTTAGAGGCTAAAAATTAATCCATAATTTTCAATATAACTTAACTTTAAGTCGACAACCAAAACTTTGGTGTTGACCGCCAAAATTAGAGCAATGAAATAGACTATTGTCATTGGAAGAACAATATGAAAAAAGGGATTGGATAAACCAACAATATGAAAAAGGTTATTAAGCAAGAAGAGATGGACAAAAGCTTAATAGCTCAATTCTAGATGGATATCCCTACAATCAAGGAAGACTTGGGGTCGTCTCTCTCTCTCACTCTCACATATCACTCTCACATATAAACATACAAGAGCAAAGAGTCATTGTCCATTCTCTCTTTTTCGTGAAGACCACTCAGTTAACGATCACATCTCTCTCTCCCTACAATCAAGGAAGACTTGGGGTCGTCTCTCACTCTCACATATCACTCATATATAAACATACAAGAGCAAAGAGTCATTGTCCATTCTCTCTTTTTCGTGAAGACCACTCACTTAACGATCACATCTCTCTCTCTCTCCCTACAATTAAGGAAGACTTGGGGTCGTCTCTCTCTCACTCTCACACATCACTCTCACATCTAGACATACAAGAGCAAAGAGTCATTGTCCGTTCTCTCTTTTTCGTGAAGACCACTCACTTAACAATCACATCTCTCTCTCCATACAATCAAGGAAGACTTGGGGTCGTCTCTCTCTCACTCTCACACATCACTCTCACATCCATACATACAAGAGCAAAGAGTTTTTGTCCGTTCTCTCTTTTTCGTGAAGACCACTCACTTAACGATCACATCTCTCTCTCCCTACAATCAAGGAAGACTTGGGGTCGTCTCTCTCGCACTCTCACACATCACTCTCACATCCAGACGTACAAGAGCAAAGAGTATTTGTCCGTTCTCTCTTTTTCGTGAAGACCACTCACTTAGCAATCACATCTCTCTCTCTCTCTCTCTCTCTCTCTCTCTCTCTCGCGACCTAACCTTGGGTGAACCACCTAGGGTTTAGCTATGAATTTCTAAACTTAACTCGGGCCCTCCTAAGCCTATACCAACTCGCGACTTAAGTTTAAGTTCTCAACATGCAAATAATTTTTCAATTTTGAATCATCACTAATCTATTTTTGATTGGTCGATTAGAAACCCAAGTAAAGTAGCGGGAGATTTACGATTATGAATTCGAAGACTTGATTACGTTAGATTTATCTAAAGTCATTTTGGTACCTTTCTCTTTTCTTTCAAAAAAAATATTTTATAGCCATCTTAAATTGATTTTAATTTACCTCCCTAATATGTGAGATGATCATGCGGGTGCGCAAATCACTAATTTAACACTTAAATAAAACAATAAATAAATTACGAGACTTATCTCATGGCAACGAATTAACACGCAATCACTTAATTTTTGTTTAACTTATTTAATGAGAATCATGCTTTATGCAGTGCATGTTACTAATGAAGTGATATGACATAGCAATATGACTTAAATTATATGACGTAAGTATAATTTTTTTTTTTCTTAATAAACATGCAATCTATCCTAGAGAATGAAATTGATTTATTCTAAGACAATTTTTTTGAGTATTTTACATGAAATTCGAAATTAGAAAATTGCAAAAATTATCTATCCAGATTAAGATATCATCCAACTTATATTAGGAATTAGACTAGGCCAAATCCTAATTTAAACTATAATGTTATCTTAACTTAGTGATCCTTAACCTAAAATGCAATCTATCTAGGAAAAATTATCTAAACTTATAGTAAATTACAAATGTTATCTAGAATTAAAATAAATGTGCAATCTAATCATAATATGCAATGACTAGATGACGTGCAAAGAATGCCATAACTCTAGTTTTTTTCTTTTTCTTTTTTATGAAATTCGAAATTAAAATTGTCAAATAATTAAACGTGCAATTTAAATTAATGAAATGAAAATCTAACACCCTAAATTAATTTTTTTGGTATTTTTATTTAAGAAACTCGAAATAAATAAATTTCCTATTCTAAACATGCAAAATAATCCTAAAACAAGTAATATTCCAACATAAACCTAATCTAAATATATTTTTTGGGCTTTTCCTTTTACGGGAGCAACCAAATAAAGGCATCAAGAACAACACGGCAACAAATTAGGTAAGATATCATACATATTCATTTATTTTTGGAAATAAATTGACGAATCGTGTCTCGCGCATAAGATTGGATTAACCAATTTTAAGCAAAATCACGAATCGTATCTCGAGCGTGAGATTGGATTAGCGATTTTTTCGTGCGATTGCAAATCATATTTCGAGCGTGAAATCAGAGTATCTATCATATGCACATTGCGAAATTAGGAAAATTTCACAATTTAGAAGGCTACTCGAGTTACTAATATCACGTCGGGGATTTCAATAATGCATCAGGGAATATTTCAAATAAATAAAGAAACAAAATATTTGAAAACCCAAAAATACAATATTTTTACCTAATTCAAGTTTTGGTTTCTAAATCCAGCTTAGCAGCTTAGCGAACGGCAGCTCATGGATCACGATGGAGGCTCGGCGTGGCTCGAGGAAGGGTCGCTGTGGTGGCGGGTAGCTGAGGGTGGTGGGTCACCGTCGGTCGGAGCTTCGGCGAGGGGGCAGCAGACGCGCGGTGAGGGGGGGAGCCGGAGTCACTGGGGGCTGCAGCGTGCGAGGCGGACGGGCGGCGGCAGCTGGCGGAGCTAGGCGGGCTCGAGCTGCTAGTGGCTGTTGCGACGGCGAGCAGCGGCGTCGGGCAGAGGGAGGCGCGGCAGCGAGGGCGACGGCGACGGAGGCGTGCTGCTCTGGCGGACCGGCAACGCAGCTTCGGGTAGAGGCAGCGGCGGGCGCGGCGACGGGTGAGCGGGGGAAGGCGTCGAGGACGGTGGGCGGACCGACGGGCAGAGACAACGTCGCAGCTTCGGAAGCGGTGGCACAGCGAGGTGGACGGCCGGCGGAGCCCGACAGAGCGCGCTGCGAGCGTCGCGAGGGACGATCGGCGGTGGTTGGCGAGGTAGCGGCGAAGCGGTGGTGGCGGAGCGGCAGTGGCGGAGGCGCGGTGGCCGGCGCAAGGCAGTGCGGGCGCGGTGGCCGGTGCAGGCGTAGTGGGCAGCAGCGGACGTCGACAGGACCTCACGGAGAAGATGAACAGTTCTTCATCTTTTTTTTGTTTTTTCCTCTCTGCCTCACGTCCTCTCACGTCTCTCTCTCCCTCCTGTCCCCTTTACTTTCTTCAGCAAAAGCATGGCTCCTTTTGTTGACATTGACTTTTCTCTCAGCAGGCTTTTCTTCCTTTTTTTGTGTTTCTGTTTTTTTCAAAGGAACGAAGGAAAAAAGAAAAAGCCCCCAACGGAAAGAACTCTTTTTGTGCTGTTTTCTTTGACTCAAAAGAAACGAAGAAAGGCCCCCCTCACCTCTCTGAACGCGACTCCTTTTATAGGCCAAGAATTTGATCTTCATGGAATATTTTATTTCCAATTTTTCTTGTGCATAGTCCCCCTGAATATATATTGTCGAAATATATGCACTCACGCATAATATTCTTTTTTTATCATTTTTAAATATTTCATCCGAAACATTCCTTCTGCTAGAAAATATGTCCGGGGTATATTGCCTAAATATATGAAAAATATCCCGTTATATCATTGAATATTGGAAAAATCAATGCTCATCATCGGTCCAATGCAAAAATGGAACAAAATAAAATAAATACTCCTAAGATTATATGTTATGCAATTTAATTCTAATATTTTTGTTTAGGGGTTAAAAATTAATTCCTAATTTTTTAATATAATAAATGACTAAATATGTCATCAAAATTTAAATATCAACACACACTCTCTCTGATTAAAGGTAAATCTGTGGTCCAAAAAGTTATTATGTAAGAAAAGTTTAACCAAAACTCTCTCTCTCTCTCTCTCTCTCTCTGGATTAAAGGTAAATATGTGGTCCAAGAAAGTTATTATGCAATAAAAGTTTAACCAAAACTCACTCAATTATGGATGAATATTCATATGTTCGAGGAAGACTTGAGGTCGTCAAATATACAAAAGCAAAAAGCCTTTATCAACTCTCCCTTTTTTCGTACATAAATGCATGAAGTTAGATCACTCACTTAACCATTATCTCTCTTTTGCTCCCTCGCTTAGCCAAGTTTTGTTTTCACAGAATCCGATTAAAGAACGGGAGATCTCTCTCTTTGTGTGTGTCGAGCTTGAGATTAAAATGATGACGATTCTCTTCTCGACTCGATATCTCTTCTCTATGCTCATCCTTCTCAGCATCACTACCTTAGCTGCTGCCGCCACTCTTCTGCCCCAAGATGAAGGTGAAAAAAAATAAGCCCATCAATCTTTTATTGCTTTCATCGTATTGTTCCTCTACCTTTTGGACTCCAACATACACCATTTTTTTTTTTTGGTGCTTGTTTTTCATACATATATTCAATCTCAAGCACACGTGAATCTGACATATTTTATGCTTGTTTTGCATGATAAATTGATGTTCCTTTTGACTTATCGGCTCTTTTCTCTTTCAGTGGATGCGTTGAAAGAAATTGGAAAGACCTTAGGGAAATCGGATTGGGATTTCGACGCAGATCCATGCGGTGTAGACGGCATCATCTGCGAGAATTCCACCGACGCTCACGACAATACCATTTCCCACGTCATCAGCATGTCTCTTTCTCCCTCAATTTCATGAATTATACCATCGTAGATTCCTCGCTAGACTTTAATATTAATCACGCAATTGCACACCAATCTTTTCTATTTATAGATTCGACTGGCTGTCGAATTGAATCTCTTTCCACCATATTAGTATTTCATAAAATAAATAAAAAAACATTAGCCGATTTTTTGGTGGAAATGAAGCAACAATACGTAATCACTTATCATATTAAAATTACACATGAAGTAATTATGGGCATAATATTAATTTTTCATGGTATGATTATACAAATTTTTATAAGTTTAATCAATACAATCACATATTATATGCTTAGCATTTAATTATATAAATTATATTTTTAGTGATTAATGGGAATGTCAAACTCAAAGATCATGATTAAATATCAAAGTGATGAGAGTTATATTCCCTCTAACTTTAATCGTAAGGGTAGTTTCAGAATTTTTTCATTTAGAATCAATTGAGATTTATGTATAGAAATCAATAGATGTAATAAAGCCATTTTGTAACATCATTTTGATGCCTAGTTTTCAAGTAAAGCTAGAATAAAGCCTTCGTGTCGTTGCGAAAACAGAATTCTTCAGAGGCAATCTCTTGCCGGCACCCTTCCGCCTCGACTGTTCAGATTGCCTTTCCTCAAGGAATTGTAAGCACTCTCTTTCTCCATTTCCCCTTTCTCCATTTTCGATCTTCTTCTTCTTCTTCTTCATCCTCTCTCTCTATAAACAGTGATGTCTCCCGCAACTACCTGAACGGCACAATTCCTAAAGAATGGGGCTCCTCTACGAACTTGAATTTGATGTATGCTCTCTCTCTCTCTCTCTCTCTCTCTCTCTCTCACGAGTGTATGTTCTATTGTTTGATTGGGGGAAACGCGATGATGTGGGTGCAGTTCCTTAGTCGGAAACCGATTGACTGGTCCAATCCCGAAGGAGTTGGGGAACATATCCACACTTCAGCGATTGTGAGTGACCACTCATCCCGACGCTCGCCTTTGGCCTCTTTGCTGTTTTAAAGTTGATTGATGTTTCAAGATTTTAACTTTCATATTCCGCTCAGAGTCGTCGAAAGCAATTGGCTTTCTGGACCTCTTCCTACAGAGCTCGGGAACTTGTCCCAGTTATATCAATTGTGAGTCTCTTGATGCAAATTTCTGTGTTAGGCATCGAGTTTTTATTCGCTGATGATTTTGTATCTGGCGAGGGAATTTTATCCATTAGAGTGATCTGTTGAGAGATACAGCATTCAGGTTCTATTAACCAATGTGTTGTCATGGGTTTTTCTTGTTTCAGGGGTCTTAGGTCAAATAATTTCACGGGGAGCTGCCTCAAACATTTGTTAACTTCTGGGGATTATCTGACCTGTTAGTTTCCAGTATCCACAAACTCAGCTAATATTTAGCCATTTCTATTCTTTCTCCTTCATATGAATCATGTTGTTTAATGCACTGTAGGGGACTTGGTGATAATCAGTTCACGGGAAAGATACCCGATTTTATTCAGAACTTGACAAATCTGAACAAACTGTAAGGCTTAATGCTTCTTCTCATTTTAAGTCGGTCTCTATAGATATACCCCCAAGACAATTCCATCTATGAATTGTGTCATCAGGTTTATTCAAGGAAGCAGATTGCAAGGGCCGATTCCCTCTGGGATCGCACTTTTGGAGCAATTGAATGACTTGTCAGTATGGAATTTTGGCATTTCGATCTGATCTCTCTTTCTTTAAGATGTTATCAATCAAATAAAGCTCCTATTTGATTTTGATATGCAGGAGAATAAGTGACCTCGATGGACCCGAGTCTCGTGTTCCACAACATTAAAAATATTGATACACTGTGAGATCGATGCTCCTTCACAGATAGTTTACTTTATGCAAAAGAGCCAAATTGTCTTAGCAATGTGACAATATCGGTGTTATTTTCTTATAGGATTCTGAGGAGCTGCAATCTAATGGGAGAGCTACCTGGTTATCTAGCATATATGACAAATCTAAGAATATTGTGAGTAGCAAGCGGCTTTTCCCTTTGGCTATTCCTAGCAGAATAAATAATTTTACCCTTAAGGAGTGAAATTTCTACTAGTTTTTGGTTGACTATTGGTTGCAGTTAAAGAACCCATTTAAGATGGCTTGAAGGTCCCTTACTGACTTCGATGGTGTTTTGATATTTTCTGTTGATATTGCTGAATTGTGAATGATGTGGCATTTAAATTCTTGGTGATTGTGGCCTCTGCTGTAGAATATACAGTTTCGCGCAAAAGTATATGGGCTTTTTCTCTCTGTGAGAATTTGTGGAACTATTGTCAACTATTCTAAAAACTCAAGCTATTAGATGAAAGCGTGATTTGTTATTTATATATTTGAACACTCTCTTTGTTTTCACTTTTCCAGCAAGAATTCTTACCTTGGTTGTGGTTTCCCATTTTGTCTAATTTACTTTTGCTTTGATATGTTATCTTAACTTCTTAAGAGCATTAATGCAAAATGGAGGCTTCTAGTGGTTGATTGTCTAGAAACTTTCCTTCCGGTGGTTTACATTCTCGAATCTCAGCCCTACAATATCTAGCTGGAGTTTTTTGCTTGACTGTTGTACACTTGTCAGACATAACATTCATAGTTCAAACGAGAGCATGGCTTCAAATTCATCTTTATACAAGTCAATTCTTCTTGTTCATGTGGTCATCTCTGTAAGATTTAATAAACGCTACTTTTAACAGCAACATTTAGCCATTCTATCATGGCTTTGTTTGTTTTGCGAAAAACATTTTCCTGATTTTCTAGCGCTTGGTTTGTTTAGGAAAATGAGTTAATAGAAAATATTTTCCGAGTCAATGAAAGATCTATGTTTAAATTTAGGAAATGATTTCCTCTTTTGAAAAGTCGGAAAACATTTTCCAAACTATGAGTTGGTATCGGTGGTTGGACCCGCAACTCTTGCTTGGACACGGGAACCCCAACACTGGTTCTTGGTCCTCGCATGTCAGGACTAGGTCTTCAGCACCCGGGCCTAGTCCATCGAGGCTGGGCCCGAAGCCCTGGTGCCCAGCCCAATGCCCTAATACGTGACCCTGAGTACATAAAAGCAGTGCTTGGGTCCTTGACACTCAAGCTCTAGTCCCCAGCACTTAGGTTGAGTCCGCGAAGGCCGTGTGCAGGTCCTTGGTGCTCAAGTTCGGATCCTTAGTTAATGAAATGTTTGTTCTTATAAAAATATTTTTTTATCCCATGGCCCGTCGCCATAGCTGACAACCAGCCGAGGAAGAAGTTAAAAGAAAAGGATTAAAAAAATAACTTAAAAAATTCGAATTTTTTGGCAATTTTTTCCTAGAAAATCAAATTAAATTTTCCATACTAAACAATGGAAAATATTTTCCGGTATTTTCAGGATTTCAGTCAAGCACTGAATATTTTCATTTTCCTAAAAAAATAACTTCATGGAATTTTTTTTCTAAAAACGTTACATTTTTCACGAAACAATGGAGCTTTAATTTTTTGTTTTTCTGACATTCTTGAATGACCAAATTTCTGTGGTTCTGCTGCAGCTTATCGCATACTCTATTCCCTAACCTATTTTTTGAAATCCTCATTTTGTTCTTTATTTTTTTATTCACTGAAGCTGATATTTCCTTTTCTAAGCACCCTAGTATTGAGTCGGCATCCCATTATTCATAAATAATATATTGTGAAGGAGATGTTTTCAACAAATTATGATTAGCTTTAGTTTCGGTCCTATTAGATGAGTGAAATCTCCCAATCTGAACCATAATTATGGTGCATTCCTTGGGACGCACTCAATTTAGTGCCCAAATAGCTTTTCTAGTTATATAAATTGAAATTTCCATTTTGTAAATTTGATTTACAGCAGTTTTGTATACTTATAGCACGTGACCAACTTGAAACTTGGATTTAGGCAATGAATGCCTCTGGAGATGAATGTCTAGTAGAAAGCTTAGGCACTAGACAGTTGACCTGTATGTCTAAAAATCTGAACTGGACTTTGTATGTTCATTGATGTAGTCTGTGTTTGTACAATCATCTGAAGTATGCTCAAAGAGTGTCCTGAGGGGGTCAGTTAAAAGTACCTTCTCAATATATATTCACATAAACTTGCTTTGCAGAGACCTCAGCTTCAACAAACTGAGTGGCAAAATCCCTATATCCTACAGCAGCCTGGAAAACGTAGAATATATGTAAGTACTTCGATGCTGAACTTAGGCTTCTTTTCGTATTTTGTAGAAGAATCTAAAGTCTCAAGTTTTCTAGTGGTCAAGCTACAGGCAACTTTTACCATAAAGTAGTTGAGCTATCAATAGAACTTAGACCATGATAACATATTCATTTTTTAACTCTCAAAGTCCTCAGGTCGTGAATGCTTATTACTTCACCATCCAAATTTTGTAATGAATTGAGTTAAGAATTTATGATTATTGTCAAGTAATTATTTTGGTGGGACTTTAGTCATGGAGCAGGCGTAGATTGTTGATATTCTGTTGCTTAAGGAGCAGCCCTTTTGATCATTTCTTTGCCTGATTCACAAGTTTCAAAAAGTTACTTGTTTACGCTGGAAGAGTTAAATGGATCAGTGGTACTTTAGCATTTGACAGTTGTATGTTTCTGTACTCAATGCACATCTTGTGTGCCTATTTTATGATGTATAGGAGATTAAATATAGCAAAAGTCCTTAGGCTCTCTACTTGGTTCTTTCCACAACAATGGCTCTAGAAGTTTGGTGAGTGCAGCTCTTAAGTGCTATTTGGAAGGTCTGTGGAGGACCTTGGTATCTTAACCCTAGTTTTGAGAATTATTAGAAACTATAGTCCTAAGCTTCTTGGACTGTTTAACATTGGTTTTCATCTTTCTGCCCAACGATTGAAGCTTGACAATGGCACATCTTCCTTAATTATTTATTTTATGTCTTAGAAGGACAAAAACATTATCACGAGGAAATAGTTGATAAGCTAATTTGGAGGTACCCTTCACTAGTCCAGCTTTGTGAACTACTGTTATGGTAATCTTTCTCCAGGCGCTCCAAGTTTCGCAGGGATCAGGGTTTTCCTCTGTCATTGATTTCCTTAATCTTTCATCTCCAGCTGAAAGCTCTATATTGTTATCATGACTTAAACTGATTTTTTTCTACACCGCTAATAAACAAATGCTAATAATCTGCTAAATAATGCGTTTTTGAGGTATAAGTCTTAAATAATTTTCAGTTAGAGTGTATAAAGTACATGAGGAGCTGACTCATTCAAATAATCTTGTTTAGGTATCTAACTGGAAACCAGTTGACTGGAGCAGTCCCTGATTGGATCCTGGAGAAAGGAAAAAATGTGTAAGCTTCACTGCCTGAAGAAAATATCTTGTTTAATCATGAATTTGCTTCTAGCTTTATCTGGCTAATCTTGCTCTGTACCAAGCAATTATGCATTCACATATTGCATGTTTATGGTTAGTAGCCTTTGGAGATAAATGGAAACATTATAAGTACCTTTCTCCTCGTTGGGATCTGTTAATTGGATGGATGTATGTAACAAAAGAGGCTGAACTGTATGATATGCATGAATATAAAGTGAATTTTCAGACTTATACAAAAAGCCATTCCCAGCTGTAGATCATTTTCAGACTTATTGGAATGATTAAAGTTATGTTTAGAAATTTTTTACCTCCTATTAATCCTCTTTGAAAGTTTGTCTAACGTATCACCTGCAGTATATGATTAGTTGCTTGGGCTGAAGCTCTTGTGAGGTAGTTTAAACAGATAAATGTGGTCTGGATAATTTCTTATTACAAGACGCGACGTACTAGTAGGTGGAATCACAGTTCTATTAAAGCCTCTTTGCCTTAGACATCATGACTGTGGTACTGTTACTGAGTAAAAATGTTTTTATACACTATAAATAGTTTTAAAGTCTCCGTTTACTTCACTTAGTCTTTCTCCTTTTCATATTCTAAGATAAAATATTTTCAGTAGGAATAAAATATCAATTTCATCATCTTGTGATGTTTTCGCCTTTTATCTTGCCTTACCTGTACACATTTTGCAACTTATCTGCATTTATGTACATACTAATCATTTAATGGAATTATTAAAAAAAAAAATCATTTGATGGAATGACTTTCAGTGTATTCTTCAAATTGATGAGATTTTGGAAATGGTTGACTGTTTCTCTGTGTAGTGATTTGTCATACAACAACTTCACTGCTGGAGGCTCAGAATGTCAAGTAGGATATGTGTATGTCCTACTTCCTTCAGTCAGTCCAGGGCTCCCCCAAATGTGCACTTATTGTGTAACTTATATACTGATTGTGTATAATATTTCCATTTCTCTGCTGAATGTTGATTTTGTCTTTTCTCTACAGCAACTTGTTCGCAAGCTCCGAGGTTGAGAATGCGTATGTTTGCGATTAACTTTTCAACGAGAGACTTGGATTTCCAAGGACCCGCATTTTTATTGTTTATGTGCTTAGCATCGAACTTCATTAAGAATGATGATGATTATAACAGTAAAATCTTTGCTGACTTGCTCAGAACCTCATGTTCTGCCACAAGTGGACTTGTCTCATGTTTGCAGAGTCAACGTTGTGCAAAAAGTAAGTTAATATGCTGCAGAGTCATTGTTGTATAAAAAGTAAATTGACGTGCTATATATCCTATGAAATTTTGTGGGACCACAGCTAACTGTTCTAAATGTTTAGACTATTAGATGAAGTGTGGACATATTTAATTAGGGAGGCAAACGAGGCTTCGAAAGATTTGAACTCATGAAATCCATCTCTGATACCATATGAAATTTTATAAGATAACAGCCAACTGTTTTAAAAGCTTAAACTGTTAGATGACTACGTGATTTTATATTTAAATTATTCTGACATATCCTATCATTATCATCAGATTCTAATATTGCATGTTACTCTCTGTGTAATTTCTCATCAAATTTGTCTCCTTGTCAACTCTCCTCTTGGCTATTGTGTCGATCTTTGATGGCTGATGCATAATTACCCTAATAATTTCAAAAGCTACCTGCATGAAATAATGGGTTGCTCATAACTTGGGAGTTTCTATGTATTTTTCCAATGAGTGAATGCTAGCTTATTTAGTGTCTGGAAAGTCCACTCCATATTAACAAATAGAAGAAACTGAATTTTCTCTGTGGCTGCTTCTTTTCTCCATCCAGCTCAGTATAACCTCTTCATAAATTGCGGTGGGAGCAAAGCAAAAGTAAGGGGCACCACATACGAAGCTGACTCAGAGGAGGCTACACCTTCAAGTTTCTTCGGGAGTGATTACTGGGCCTACAGTAGCACTGGTTACTTCACCGATTACTATAGCACTGCATTTAGCTATGTAGTTAAAAACACATCCACACTGTCCATGAATGATGCCCAACTTTACAAAAAAGCACGACGTTCTGCTATCTCTCTAACTTATTACGGTTTTTGTCTGATGGATGGGCCCTACAATGTAATTCTTCATTTTGCGGAGATAATGTTCAAAGGCAACAAAAGTTATCAAAGCCTTGGAAAGAGAGCTTTTAATATTTATATACAGGTAAACTCGGAGCATTATGGAGTGCTGATTCTAATATATAAAGCACATAAAGCGTTCAATATGTTATGGTTGGGAAGTTTATCCAAGTATCTCGTACTTGCAAATCATGATTTTCTCACAATTTGTACATTTTATGGAGACTAAAATTTTTACCTTGTTCAGTGTGGAGACACTCAACTTGAATGAGATGAAATATTATTTCAGGGGAAATTGGTGTGGAAAGATTTCAACATTGAGATTGAAGCAGGTGGAGTTGGAAAGGAGGTCATGAGAAATTTTACTGCCAATGTGACCAAGGGCACTCTGGAGATACGCTTCTATTGGGCTGGGAAAGGAAGCACTGGTATACCTGAGGATGGAGTCTATGGTCCTCTTATATCTGCTATCTCTGTCTACCCTGGTACGCAGATGGATGCTTCCATGTTTCACTTGGTGCTTCTCTGTTGAGAAAGTTACTCATATTCATGTTGAAAAGAATACCCATATTTTTCTTGCACCAGAAGTCATCAATAGGCTATTCAGTTACTTGGCTTGGTTGCAAATGCCTACTGTTGGATTCAGGCCATTGGCATATGTCACTATAGATCAAGTCAATTACGCATAATAGCTGACTGGGGTCTATTATTATTCTCTTAGAGTCGAAAATTGGTTATAGGTTGCTTTGTGTTCTTTCCATCTGAGCGTGTTTTCTCTATGTATCTTCAATCCTTCCATTCGACTATGAAATGATAGCCTTGTTCACTTTTCCGCTATGGATTACGACCATGGTGCCTGTATCATACAGTACAGCCTTGAGAATGAAGAGTAGATTTTTTTTTCCCTTTGTATTTTGTATTACATGTTCCATAGTTGATATCTTCTGGTGCTCATTTATCTGATAGTTTCTGTGGAGTACTCTGGGCGGTTTTATGCCCTCTTGATTCTCGATTATTGTGTTGTCCATCAATTTCTCTGTGTTCAATGAGAAGCTACAGATATTTTTCTGCATTTACGTCTACCCCATTTAACTGAACAGTTTTGGTTAAATATTTGTTTGTTCTTTCTTCATTGCAGACTTTGATCCCCCCGGCCAGCATATCTGCTGGCACAGTGGCTGGGATTCTGGCTGCTATAGTTTTTGTAGTTTTCCTTATCCTGGTTATCCTTTGGTGGAGAGGATGCCTCGGATGTAAAGATAAAATGGCACAAGGTAGTTGCTTACCTGGAATCTCCGCTATTCTTCATTTATATTTCCTCTAAATCGCACAGTTGTCCTGTCAAACTGTTGGCACATCCTCCTCCTCCTCTTCCTCCTCCTCCTCCTCCTCTTCTTCTTCAAACTGTTGGCACATGATACTTCTTCTTCTTCTTCTCCTCCTCCTCCTCCTCCTCCTCCTCCTCCTCCTCCTTCTTCTTCCTCTCCTCCTCCTCCTCCTCCTCCTCCTCCTCCTCTTCTTCTTCAAACTGTTGGCACGTGATACTTCTTCTTCTTCTTCTTCTTCTTCTTCTTCTGCTTCTCCTTCTCCTTCTCCTCTTCCTCCTTCTCCTCCTTCTTCTCCTCCTTTTTCTTCTTCTTCTTCTTCTTCTTCTCCTTCTCCTTCTCCTCCTTCTTCTTCACATGATACTTCTTCTTCTTCTTCTTCTTCTTCTTCTTCACATGATACTTCCTCCTCCTCCTCCTCCTCCTTCTTGACATTGTGCATTCCATAGGGAATTTGATTCGACGCAAAAAGCCAAAGATTATTATTAGGCGATATACAGCTAAAGTGTCGTAGAACCATTTGGTTTGCTTAATGAACTAATATTTTTATTTAGAAATCCGAAAAATAAAGGAATAGATAGTTATAGGGAGAGACGGTAGATTGTTTCTCAGATGTGTGTGTGTGTATACACACAAAGTCTATGTTTCAAGACACCAAAAATATCTGCCAGAACTTCACGTGCATGAGAAATTAAAACATACAAACCATACCCTACGTTTCCAAGGGGGTTCTCTGTATGATTTTTATTTTCCTTCACTATTAAATACCCTCGGGACAATCTCATTTTACTTTTCATAAATACATACTGCCAACTGATGCCAGACTTTCCTAGAAAATAATTTTCAAGATGCTAAGCTATTCTGTACTGAACTTGCTCAGACCAAAACGTCACAAAAAGGTTTTCTGGAATATTGAGAAGGAATTGATACGTCTTTTTAGATAGTGGATTACATACTTTAATTGTTGACTTTTCCAAATTCATAGAAGTTCCAAAACGTGTTGCAGATTTGAAGGGTCTAGCGTTGCAAATTGGTTTATTTACCTTGCGACAGATTAAAGCTGCCACAAACAATTTTGACCCTGCCAATAAGATAGGAGAAGGTGGTTTTGGTTCTGTCTACAAGGTATGCTGGAAAATTGGCTAACCAAATTCCCCTTATTCCCAAGAGAGAAGATATGTAGAAAGCAGCATTCAATGTAACTCAATTTTCACAACATAGATCTGATGCCAAAGTTGAATTGCAGGGTTTTCTGTCAGATGGCACCACTATAGCAGTGAAGCAGCTTTCATCCAAATCACAACAAGGAAATAATGAGTTCCTGACTGAGATTGGGATGATTTCTGCTCTTCAGCATCCACATCTTGTGAAACTCTATGGATGCTGCATTGAAGGAAATCAACTTTTGCTGGTTTACGAGTACCTGGAAAATAACAGTCTTGCTCGCGCTTTATTTGGTAATTTGATATCACATTGTGCTTCATTGACTTCAGTTAATGACATGGCAGTAAAGCAGCTTTGATGTCTTCTGATACAATTGAAGGTCCTGAAGAATTTCAGTTAAAGTTGGATTGGTGGACAAGACACAAGATATGTGTGGGTATTGCCAGGGGATTGTCATATCTTCATGAAGAGTCAAGGCTGAAGATTGTGCATAGAGACATTAAGGCTACTAATGTTTTACTGGATAAGGATCTCAACCCTAAAATATCAGATTTTGGTTTAGCAAAGCTTGATGAGAAGGACAAAACACATATTAGCACCAAGATTGCTGGAACTTAGTAAGTTTCTTGCTTTTTGTTCCTGTTAACCTAATTAGGAGCCAGTGACAACATAAAAGCATGGAATAAAAACATATATTCTGATTTAAGAAAAGTGAGTTGAATGGAGCTTTGTGGTGGATTCACATCATCCCAAAGCATGGTGCTCAACAAATTCGGCTTAACCACAAAGCTTTATGACTGTCCCACCACTCTTTACATTAATTAGGAAAAAAATGTGAATTGTGTCATACTCTTACCATTAAGTAATGATACTCTGATATTGACTTATGTAATTGTTAATTTGAATATAACTTAGTATTATAGAAAATTCGCCCATGTTTCTATTGTATGTACATGGAAAAACATAGATAAGCATGTTCACATGTTTTAGATGTTTGCATTAATGTGTGTGAAATGTCAACTTATTTTTGAAAGGAATGTGATTAATTAGGGAAAAGATAAAATTGTAAGTTCATTCTACTAACTCTAATGTTCATTCAACAAAAAGAACTATAAACATAACTATAGACATTTCCAAAACAAGTCAAATGATGTCCCCATCATCGTGGCTAAAATTCGTAAACTTGTTACAAGGCGAGCTTCACATTACAAAAACTTTAGGTCTTCCCAAATAAATGTAATATCGGGTACTATATGGAGATTCCCTCACTTCATTTTTGCACGTTCTTAGATATCTTTGTAATGCTGGGAAATGCCCTTAAGCTCATGTACATCATCTTATAAATGATACTTATATTTCAAACCAAAAAAAAAAAAAAAAAAATTATAAAGAACAACAATGATCTTTTTTTTTTCCTGAAATATTCTCGGTAAATTATATTAGAATATATTAGGATGCATTTGTTTTTTTCCTCTACTCTTTAGACCATAGCGTCACATTTAGGAATGACTCTTTCTTTTGAATTTTAGGAATATTAAGTATGTGCTATTTAAGGTAGTTACCTTGTTGCAAACACGAGCTCTTTTCTTGATGTGCAGTGGATATATGGCACCGGAGTACGCAATGCATGGTTACCTCACTGACAAAGCCGACATCTATAGTTTTGGTGTTGTTGCCTTAGAAGTTGTTAATGGCCGGAGCAACACTAGCTCCCAAAGAACTGAGGAATGCTTTAATCTACTTGATTGGGTAATCGACTCTATCATTTCAATTATGATCATATCCGTATTTAAATCCTCACATGCACTTTCAATGGTTGCAAAGGAGTTTCACAATTAACAACTATTGAAACTTGCTTAACGAATTGTCATGCTGTTAAGTGCAATTTGTTATTTCAAATTAATCTGATTCTTCTTATCATGTAGGTCTACTCTGAATTTTTATGTAGATTCTTTTTTTTTTTCTTTTTTTCGGAATGAAGAAAATTCTATTCCTCGAAATTTGGGGAAGTTGACCCCATAATTTAGGGTGGATCTCAAAAGTTCAGTTTTAGTCTTTATGTTTTTATGCTTGACATTCCTACTCCCTATAGTTTCATTAGCACCAAACAAGTCCTTCGACTACTATTGAATTTTGGCAATTACTGTTAAATTAAAAGTTTTCAACACCATGTCTTGACCATATCCATATACTTTCGATTGAGGTATAACTTTTTCACATTCATACAATTGACTCCTTAAGTTAGATTTTGTTTTGCTTTGAGTGAGCAATCATTAGAGCAAACAATCATTATTAGTCCTTGTTAAATCTGTTCGTCGCCTGAGTTGCATAATCAAGAACATTGAAAGATGAGTCTGCCGTTTCATATAATGACGCTGACAAATAATTTGTGCTGATAAAACTCGACAATAGCTGGCGATTTTAAAGCGGTGTAGGTGATTTCTTGGCAACCGGTTAACCATTAGTAAGTGATGTTGTAGTCTAGTATCTTTTATTTAAAATCGGTAAAAAAAATCATGTTGGATCTGTATTGACTCATTCGATTCTTTTTATCCATTTATACCCTAGAACTAGTAGGCGCTTATCAACTGCATTTGCCGCGTAATTATCAGGGGAGATAATATACTTCTTCCTGTTTCAGTATTTAGAGCATATTTTGCAACTGATCAATACTTGAAGCTTGAAAGGAAAATACCTTCACTTTACATTTCTGTATCTAGGCACACTTTCTGAAGGAGGGAGAGAATTTGATAGAACTAGTTGATCCGAGGCTTGGTTCTCACTTTAACAAAGAGGAGGCGCTGGCATTGATAAAGGTAGCTTTGATGTGTACTAATGTGACTCCAGCACTCAGGCCGCCAATGTCATCTGTGGTTAGCATGCTTGAAGGCAAGGTTGCTGTTCCAGTGCTGGACTCTGCGGGCGCTATCATGACTCAGGAGAAAATTGAGGCCATGAGGAAGCATTTTAGAGGTGACGAACATCAGGCAGTTGGTGAGAATATCAGCAAGAGTATGTCTATTGAAGGGCCGTGGACTGGAACCACTTTGTCTGCATCTGGTAATGATCTCTATCCGGTACTTCTGGATACTGATTACTGGCACAAGACAGAGTAAGAAATGGTTTGTTGTGTTCTTAAGTAAATTAGTTCTTGAAAGAACTAGGGCTTCATTGGTTAATCCTTGCAGCAGAATTCTTAAATGTTGCTTCGAAATTTCTCTTTTGCTCACATTTGGAACTGAAGGTATAGGTAATATAAACAAAACAACGAGTGTTATGCAGTGCAGTAATTGGGTATTGTGAACTAATTAGTGGGGAAAGCCTAAAGACAATGGCTTGTGGTTTGGTGTTTGTATTTGTGCTATCTCTTTCCATTTTGTTATTCAAAGAGACAATATTGCAACTTTTTCCTCTTCACACAATAACGATGTGTTGGCCACTGCAAGGGAGGGAATCTATTATGGAAGCTTTTCATTTGTTTGAATGGCGAGATGTGCGAAGTGGCATCTTCTTGCTCTGGATGTGTTTTGTTCATGAGCTCGGCCTGTTATATGTTGCTACTCAAGAATTTCTCTTAACAGATGCCAATTTTGTCTTTAGTGTGGATGATGGTCGGCCAATTTCATCTTTCCCATCTCTGAGAAATGATGAAAGAGAAGCTTGTGTCTACCCGCAAAATTTCTCTGGAGAAACTTGCATGTCTAGTCACTATTTCTTGCAAATGTTGGATTACTACCTCATCATACCTCATCAGCGGACTACTTCCATTCCATCAATGGTTCTATATTATGAGTCAATGCCCAAAACAACCTTAGGTTAATGTCAAAAGAATCAAACAAGTTGAAACCGAAACCGAAAGCTTAATGGGTTCGTCTGCTCTGCCTGAGATCTGAGAGGTGGGGGCCGAGTGAATATTGATGAAATTGACACTTAACATCCCACAACGAAAATTGAAGTGTCCACTTCAAAGGTTTGTGATTCGCTGTCACTATTACAATTACAACCCAGCAAAGCAAAACAGTAGATCTGCTGCAACTTCGTAAATCCTGATTTCTAAACCAGCAGACTTCCACTAAATTTGGAAACCAAATCTTGCATCATAAGGGCCTGTTTGTTAAAATCTGTTTATGTTCCCCCAGAACAACTATTTTTGTTCTTTTATTCCGGGGAACGAAAAAGGAATAGAAACTTGTTTTGGTAAAATTTTTGTTCCCAAGAACAAAAATTTGGAACATAATAGATTTGTAACAAAAACAAGAAATAGAAAAAAGTAGATTCTTCTTCCCGGGAATAATTTCTAGAATATATTTTTCTCTCTGCTTTCTTCTTCTTCTTCATTCTGGCTGGTCGCTAGCCTTGGCCATGGCCGGCATTGGCAATCGATTAGATGAGGGTCGGTGACCTCGCCGGAGCGTTGCCAGCCCTTGGAGATGCCGAGCCATGGCGAGGCTCTAGCTCGCCTACAACCTCGCGCTGCCTAGGCAAGGTCAAGCCTTGCGATGCTCACGAGACCACTGACGAGGCTCGGCCTTGCCTAGATTTGGCGAGGCCGAGCCTCACGAGGGCTAGGCGAGCCTCCGGCGAGCTCGCCAGCCCTCGCCTTGGCCTAACGAGGCCCCGGCAAGCTCGTCGGACCTCGTCCAGCTAGTCGTCGGCGACCGGCCACAAAAAAAAAAATGAACTTAAATTTTATAACTATCATCAGTTTAATAATTGTGTGTCACTATGAAAAAAAATGAACTTAAATTTTGATTTAAGATAAAATAGGTGGCAAGCTATAGAGGTAATTTTTCCATGACTCAAGAAAGGGGTAGGCTTTCAAATGAATACTAACGATCAATATCGCTATGGAAAAGCAGTGAATGGTTTAGACTTTTTAATAGAACATTGGAAGGTTTAGAGATTGGAAAGGAGTTAATGTCAAGAAATTGACAAAGCATAAAAATGATTTTTTTTTTTCATAATAAGTGGCGGATCTCATCTATTCACATTGTCTTTTAATCCGTGCTCCTCTCATTAGGTGATGGCATGTGCATTTAAGATCAAAATAAAGTTAGAAGATATCAAGATCAGAAACATATAAATCGAATTGGAAAACAAAATAATAGAGAATTTAAATACATGTGCGTCATGGGTTTCCATGATTAGACTTAAGGGAGAACATGGGTCTCAAAATTTAAGATGGGTCATAGTACACATTTCGACTCATATTATTTATATGCCAAAAATCATATTCTATCTACCTAATATGATCATTTTCCCGCATTTGACGCATTTGCCTGTTGAATGGAGATCTTCAACTCAGCCCGCACTTACTCTCATTGGTGTCCGAATTGACTCTCAGTTGCATTAACGCATGTGTTTGCAGTGCAATGTGTAAAGACTTTCATGAAAACATGATGTAGATTTGAAAGATTGACATTTCTTTTTGTTGGGATTAATGGATTCCCAAAAATCAGATTCGACACTAAATCGAACCCCAAAAACGAATGCGGAAGACAAGCCCGGGAAAATCACGTATCACCGATCCTAAAGCACACCACGGATTCGAGCGTACCTTGTTAGCCACAGATTAAACACCGACGCTGATAAGAGGAAGAGAAAAACGATCTTGTTCGATCCGATGACGTCGATTGGCTTTGAAGGGAAGATGGCGTCGCCTTAAGCTTTTTGGTTTTCTTTTGGAGGGAGAGAGGGAGAGGAAACGTACGCTCTTTTTGCTAAAAGGTGTCTTCGTCTCTCTCTGTCCTCCCTTTTATACGTCCCCTCAAAAATATAAAACATACCTCTTCATCGTATCCCTCCATCCATGGGTCCTAATTTTGTGGGCTGGGCTTTTAAGCCCAACATGGGCGGACGGGCCTTAAGCCCATCACATTAATAAAACCATCATCTCCCACTCGCACATGGTGGGCCAAATAAGATTCTCTTTACCTCTCTTCAACATTCATACCGGTGAATAATCCGTGGGACCAGCATACTTTGAGAGCTCATTGCTGCTATACATCTGTTAGTAATATATAGCAGCTCATAATGGGCATCACACTCTGAGTAGATTCAGTATGCAGTACCCTAGATCGATCGATCACATTTATATCTCTTTTGATCTCTTTTAAACAATGATACATATATTGTATTCACAATTATAATTATCACAAAGACAGTCATAATTGGTCGACCAGTGAATACAAAACTACAATGTAATTCTCCAAATTCGATCTTCCTTTTCCCTTCAAACTCTCAATTTCAGTTCAGCTTGCTTTTCTAGAAACGTCCCATTAGATCGAATTAACTCATGACCATTGGCAACATCCTAAGATAGCAAACACTAAATAGAAATCTTGAGAATAAGTAAAAGTCATGAGGCCACTAAAATTGAGGAACTCTTTTCCTCAAGAGTCTCACACGGCATAAAAGTTGAGATCAAACTTTTGCCACTCTTATCTGTCGTCTCATGCATATGTAGTATGAAATACGTATTACGGTATTTGCTCCTTTCCCATGGAGCGTATGTCTACACCTTTCAATACTGTATAGATGATAGTTCAGACATACCCAATGTCTAACTTGAGTTCACGTATCTACTCATTCATAAAATTCATCAGAACTCACATCTGGCATATTAGACAGATAAAGTAAAATATGTGGGGTATTTTACTTTCGGACATCATAAGTATTATGTCCTCATCTTAACACTTAATTAAGGCGACATATGTATTTTAAGCTTGAGCTCTCGATTATCACATAGATAATAAGCTTTAAAATAGTCTCATCTCTATTTATCACACAGTAAATAGAGGCGATTACCCATGTGAGTGGGCTAATCTTTTATCTATCCGACATACTCCCTTAACTTAAAGTAATGCACTGAGTATTAAGATGCATAAAGATCATACAAAGATTCATAGGCATTAATAATGAAAAACAAAAAATTCATAAATGTGAACAACTCAGGGAAATTACAATCCAGTACATCAGACTCTACGCAATCCTAGAGATTTTACATGACTACAAAACATATCTCTAGGTATTGACTTTGTCATAGGATCTGCTACCATTCTATGCGTAGATATGTACTGTAAGTTCACATCCTTTCGTGCAACCATATCTTTGACAAAGTTATACTTGGTATATATATGTTTGGTCTTGCCGTGATATTTTGGATCTTTGGTGTACGCTATAGCTGCTTGGCTATCACAATTAACTAATAATGGATTTGCAGCTTTCTCAATAACACCTAAATGATCCAAAAATCTCTTAAGCCAAACTCCTTCTTGTACTGCTGCTGATAATGCCACGAACTCAGCTTCCATCGTGGATAAGGCTATACACGTTTGCTTCTTACTACTCCATGATATGGCGCCATTGTTTAGTAAGAAAGCAAATCCTGAGGTAGATTTTCTTTCATCTAAATCTCCTCCCCAATTAGTATCTGAATAGCATTCAAGTCGCAGATCCTTTTCTTGGTAATTCAACTTGAAATCAGCTGTTCCCTTCAGATACCTCAGTATTCTCTTAACGGCTTTCCAATGTGCTGAACCTGGATTGGATTGGTATCTACTCACCATTCCAACTGCAAAACATATGTCGGGTCTTGTACACATCATAACGTACATCAAGTTCCCAACAGCACTAGCATAATGAACATGTTTCATTTGTTCCTTCTCTTGTGGAGTCCTTGGACACAGTCTATGGCTCAATCCTTCACCTTTTGCAATAGGAGTGTCTATGGGTTTACAATCTTGCATACGAAATCGTTCAAGAACCTTATTTATATATGTTTATTGCGAAAGAGACAACGATCTCTTCGAACGATCTCTTGAAATCTTAACTCCAAGAATGTATGCAACCTCACCCATATCCTTCATCTCAAAGTTGGAAGACAACTAACTCTTAACAGTATTAACAAACTCCATATTGCTTCCGGCAATCAGTATATCATCAACATATAATGATATGATCACAAATTGATCCTTGGATCTTTTGATATATACACAATGATCCTCATCAATCATTGTAAAATCATATGCCATTATGGCATTATGAAAACGTATATACCATTGTCTCGATGACTGCTTAAGGTCATATATCGATCTCAAAAGTCGACATACCTTTTCTTCTTGGCCTTTCACTATGAAACCAGCAAGTTGTTCCATATATATTTATTTATCTAATTCTCCATTGAGGAAAGCAGTCTTTACATCCATCTCGATATAACTCAAGATCCATACTAGCTACTATTGCTAGAATAATGCGAATCGAGGTAAATCTCACTACATGAGAAAATGTATCTTCATAATCAATTCCTTCATGTTGATTATACCCCTTTGCCACAAGGCGAGCCTTATGCCTTTCTATCGAGCCATCAGCCTTTCGCTTTATTTTGAGAACCCATTTGTTCCCAATAGCTCTGCGTCTTTTTGGAAGATCAACCAGTTCCCAGACTTGGTTTGATTTCATTGACTCCATTTCCTCTTCCATTGCATGAATCCATTTTTCCTTACTAGGGCAATTCAGAGCCTCATTAATATTTATTGGCTCATTCTCATCTTGTGGAGCAACCATAAAAGTTTCCCCTTCAATGTCAAAACGTCGACGGAGAATACTTTGGCGACTTGTTTGCCGTATGAGAGATTGTACACTTTGCACATCATTCCCCATTATGCTTCCACTTGGATTAGATAATGATGATGTCGTCTCATCATGTGGGTGTAATTGAGAATGAGTTGAATTCAATTCGTCACTTCTCATATTACTCCCACTTGGACGAACTCCACTAATATCATTATCTTGATCCAAGGTTTCAAATAGGGAGTAATCTTCCCTATTTCGCTCTTCTTGGGAAATTCATCCTCTAAGAATGTGACATCTCGTGATTCAAATTCAGTTATACTCCCACTTTCCTGCTCACTTATGAACACATACCCTTTCGAGTGTTCCGAGTATCTTATGAAAATACTCTTCTTTCCTCTAGGACCCAATTTCCCATGTGTATAGGCAGCACAACCCCATGGCTTAAGAAAACTTAAGTCCGGTTTTTTACCTGTCCATAACTCATATGGAGTGGAAGTAACTAATTTGGAAGGCACCCGGTTAAGTATATAGGCAGCAGTTAACAACGCATCACTCCAAAAAGTGATAGGTAAGTTAGCATGCGCCATCATGGACCTAACCATTTCCAGTAGGGTTATATTTCTTCTCTCCGCAACACCATTTTGTTGAGGAGTATACAGAATAGACAACTGTCTTTCTATTCCTTTTTCATCACATAATTTTCTGAACTCATCGGATAAATATTCTCGACCTCGATCGAGATCTCAATGTTTTTATTTTCTTGTCTAATTGATTTTCTACCAGGTTCATAAACCTTTTGAAACAACTTATTGCTTCAGTATGAGAAATCAAATAGACATATCCGAATCGAGTATAATCATCTATAAAAGTGATGAAATAAACAGCCCCATGCCTTCCTCTCACATTCATTGGACCACGTACATCGAATGGATTAAATGCAGAGGAAATTCAACTCTTTACCTTTTCCAAATGGTTTCCTTGTCGTTTTCCCTTCTAAGCAATGCTTACATATGGGCAAATCGACTTTTTCAATGTTGCCAAACAAGCCCTCTTTGTCTAGTCTATTCATACGTTGTTGGCCAATGTGACCAAGTCTAGCATGCCACACATTCACATCATTATCATATGTATTAGGAGACGTGAGAAGAGAATAACAAACATTTGCATTAACATAGTCAATATCTAATACAATGAAACCATCCAGAAAATAACCACAACCATAGTAATTTGTATCCAAAAACAAATCCACACCTCTATTATAGAAGTTCATATTAAAACCTAGTTTAATCAACACTAAAACAGACACTAAATTCCGACGAATCTCCGGAGCATACAATATATCATGTAGGAACAAAGTGCGTCCACCACGCATATTCATATGGCATGTGCCAATTCCTTTCACTTCAGCTCTAGAGTTGTTTCCCACATAGATCCAGTTAGTTCCGGTTGGTACTCGTCGAATTCCACGAAGGATTCTCTATCCTTCGCTACATGGTCTGTCGCTCCCGAATCTACAATCCACAAAGGATTAGACTCAGTTAAGAATACAGAACTCGACACAAAAGCAAAGTTTTGAAAAGTACAAGGGGTGTTTACCTTCTTCGGCTCACGACAGTCGCAAACATAGTGACCCTTCTTGTCACAGTTGTAACACTTCACTCTTGCAAGCTTCTTCATGCGAGGACGCTTTCCTCTTTCATGTTGGTTAAGCTTGGGTTTCTTTCCTGAATGACCTGCTTCCTTGCCTTTCCCTTTATCAAGCCAGTTAAGACGTTTGCGCTTGGAGCTCGAAGCTCCATGTGAGCTAGAACCAGCATGATACAGTTCACCTTTCGGCTTAGCCGCCAAGAGGCGGTCTTCTTCCAGCTCAAGATGACGCACTGCATCCTCAAAGGTTTTGATATTTTCATTATGAGTCAGGTGCACCTTCATATGCTCCCAACTCTGAGGCAAGGAACGAATCACTGCTTGCACTTGCTGCTCATCTGTCAGGACATGGCCAGCATCTTTCAGCTCATTTATCATGTTTGACATCTTTCTAAGATGTTGCTTCATGGTCTGACCATGAGGCTTTCTATATGAGTCAAACCTAATAGTGAGCTGCTTCAGTCTGGTCACCGAAGTATAACCAAATCTTGCTGCCAATGCCTCCCACATTTCTTTGGCATTGTCAAAACGCCTAAACTCTCGCATGACGTCATTTTCCATGTTGCTCAGCAACGTGATGCGAGCAAGAGAGTTCTTTCTTTTCCACGCAGCAAAAGCTTCCTTATCTCTCTTGTGCTGAGCAGTGTTTCCTTCTTCAGGTTCTACCATGGTCAGGTTAAGAGCTTCTAGTGCCTCTTGCTTTTCCAGCACATATTGGATTTTCATGTGCCATATTTCATAGTTGTCACCATTGAGCTTTTCACCTTTGTTCAGCTCGGCAACTATGCTCTTTATGGCTGAAGCCATTGATCTGAACACATCGGACATATATGCACAAATTATTAATGCCTATCATTTATGCATTCCTTTTGCACAGACCCATCATATTAATGAACAATTTCAAGTAGGGTTTCAGAATCAAAATGTCACTAAGGCTGCGCATGACAACGAATTATTAAGGCTGCGCATGACAACGCTTCTGTTCCCGGGAAGAGTTTTTTTTTTAGAAATAGTTCTTTTCTATTTCTGCTCCGGGGAACAATTTCTAAGTAAAAGAACCCGTTTGGTAACGACACAAAATTTTTACTCTTGGAATAGAAAAAGAATAGAAATGCGTTTGGTAATGCAACAATTTCTTTATTGTATTTATTCATTTTTTTATTTTTGCCGCCGGCCGGTGACGGCGGGCGGCGACGGTGGCGGCCGTGGCCAGCGACCGGCGGTGGCGGCGGCGACTGGCGGCGGCCGGCAGCGGTAGCGGTGGGCGGTGGCTCCGGGCGGTTGACGGTGGTTGCAGCAAGAAAAGAAAATTAAAAAAGAAAATCAGCTTACTTCTAGAAATTGTTCCCGGGAACAAGAAGCAACTTTTTTTTGTTTCTCAAAACTGTTCCCGGGAACAATACGGGAACAAAAATTAGAGAAATTGTTCCCGGGAACAAATGTTTTACCAAACAGGTTTCTGTTCTGTTTTTGTTCCGGGGAACAAAAGAATAGAAATTGGGAGAAACAAGAACGTTACCTTTCGCTACCTAAGTTTCCAATCATCATCCAAAAATCCTAACTTAAAACTATCATTAATATAATTGTCTTATGCAAAATAAATTCTATGAAGCTACAAAAACTTCTATAACTACCCACATCAACTAGCAATAATAAAAAGCAAATAATAATTGACATCCAATAAAACAATAATGCTTTCACATAATACAACTAACATATCGGTTGCTATATTAACAATAATCAGGTTGTAAACATTACATAAGATGTCCACAAAGCACATTTAACAAAGATCAGCCAATACATCTAACACTAAGTCAGCACACGAACTGGGAAAGATCCTCTTTTGTTCAATTTCTTGATCTTTTCCCTTGTAACAATCCAATAATATTCATCTACAAAATCCATCGCAATTTTCTTATATGAAGCAGCTCTGTTGACATCCCATATGCGATTCAATACTCCTTGCCATTCAAGTGGAAGGGTGTTCATGAAAAATCGCACAATCTCTGACTGTGGCATAGGACGATCATTTCATATGACCTTTTGAATTTTTCTGTTGACTTCAAGGACGTGATCAATTAAGTCACCACTCTCCCATCGATGATCAGTAAGCTCAGCTATCAACTTAGAAAGCCATTCCTTTTGTTCATCGATAATTGCGCGAATAGGTGTGCGCGACCTGAGGGGAGGCATGGTTCCTGCAACAAATGCAGAACTGTTCCCGCAACAAATGCAGAACAAAAAAGGGATCACATATAATCCACATAGACTTAATTGAAAAAGAAACACACTCTTTTCCTCTTTTTTTTTTTTTTTTTTCGGTCAACGGGTCAACGGTCAGGTCGCCGGTGGTCGGACCGGTCGGGCCGGGTCGGACGAATCGACTGGCACGTGTCACGAGCGTGCGCGGGCTGACGTCACACAAACGTCATCCGGCACGTGCGCGGCATGCGCCAGGCTTCCATGCGGGTCGGGTCGGGTTGTCGTTGGGTCGGGTCGCTGGCCGGCCAACGGTCGTCGGCGATGACGTCATCCCGGCAGTTACCGTGACGTCACGGTGACGTCAGCACGCGCCGGTTCACCGACCGGCGCGTGCCGGTTCGCTGCCGGCGGCGTGCACGTGCCGGTTCGCCGACCGGCGCGTGGCGACCACGTGCAGCGGCTTCTGGCCGCGCGTGTGGGTGCGTACGGTGTCTCCCGGCGGTGCACGACCCGTCGACGGACTCGTCTCGATGAGCCCTTTCACCCTACGCCTTCAGAAATCGATTTCGACTTAAAAAAACTCGAAAAAAATGGACGAACAGTGCTCGGGTGTCGGGATTTTGCGCCCCGATCCGTGTCGGCCGATTATTTTCGCAAAAAATCAATCAAAAAAACATGAAAGGGGTCGGAAAAACATGAACTAGGGCTCTGATACCAATGTTGGGATTAACGGATTCCCAAAAACCGGATTCGACACTAAATTGAACCCCTAAAACGAATGCGGAAGACAAGCCCGGGAAAATCACGTATCACCGATCCTAAAGCACACCACGGATTCAAGCGTACCTTGTTAGCCACATATTAAACACCGACGCCAATAAGAGGAAGAGAAAAACGATCCTGTTCGATCCGATGACGTCGATTGGCCCTGAAGGGAAGACGGCGTCGCCTTAAGCTTTTTGGTTTTCTTTTGGAGGGAGAGAGGGAGAGGAAACGTACGCTCTTTTTGCCAAAAGGTGTCTTCGTCTCTCTCTGTCCTCCCTTTTATACGTCCCCACAAAAATATAAAACATACCTCTTCATCGTATCCCTCCATCCATGGGCCCTAATTTTGTGGGCCGGGCTTTTAGGCCCAACATGGGCGGACGGGCCTTAAGCCCATCACATTAATAAAACCATCACTTTTGAACACGATAAAACATCCGCATGGAAAGTTTTCTATCACAAAAAGAAAAAAAGGGACATCGAAAATTCAAAGAAGCTCTTTATAAATTATGTGTTCTAGATTATGAACGCAAAAGCAAATTACCAAATCATGGAGGTCGGGTCCTTAGTGTCGGTAGGAATGAGTAATTGTCTTCGAAGACTCCCATAGTCAATGCATGCGTGCGTGTTTCTCATCGTAGAAATTGTCCCCTCGTTGCATGGTTGATTGGGTAGTCCTTGTCGAGTTCAAAAATCACCGTGCCTACAGTAATAAAAAGGTGCAATTAAAAGGTTTTCGACCAAAAAAAAACAATAATTAAAAGGTCAAAAATTGAATCACCTTTAGGGAAGCGACGTCATAGTGTAGTCTACTAATAACGTTTCAGGCGGCTAGGCAAGTAAACTGACGAGGTTCTACTTTGGGAAAATCATCAAAAAAGTCCTAAACCTATTGCAATTGTGCCAATTCAGTCCTAAACTTATTTTTTTGACCAATTGAGTCCTACACCTTTTACAATTCTTCCCGATCAGTCCATCTCGGCCAAAAATGGCTGGCCGGCACCGGCGATATTTTTTTTAATAATATTTTATTTTTTGAAATATTTTATTAATTTTTTTTCTTTTTTTTCCTCTTTTTTTTTTTGTCTCTCTCCCTCCTTCCTCCTCCTCTTCTCCTTCTTCCCTTGGCTTCGGCGACCGGCCAGAGGGGAGGGCTAGCCGGTCGCCGGACTGAGGCGGTTGGCGGGGCGAGCCCTCGCCAGATCCGGTGAGGGGGCCCTCGCCGTTGCCGGGTCTGGCGAGGCGAGCCCCGCCCGATCCGGTGAGGGCTTGCCTCGCCCCGGTCGGTGCGCCCCAGCGATGGCGGGGCAAGCCCCCGCCGGATCTGCGAGGGCTCGCCTCGCGGTCGCCGCATGGCGAGCCCTCGCCGATTGGCGGGAGCCACACTTTCTCTCTCTCCCCCCCCGCATGTGATTTCGGGGCTGGCTTCCACCGCGCGTGATGGTGGCTGTAGTGTCGACATCGATGAACCCTAATAAGGCGGTGGCGGCGGCGAGGGTGACGGGCCGAGGAGGAGGAGGCGGTGCGGGTCGCACGAGGCCTTCGAGGCCGCCGCTGCGGGAAGGGCTCGCCTCATGCCTCGACGGTGAGGTGAGTCCTCGCCAGATCCGGCGGGGGCTCGCCGCCGTTGCTGGGTGCACGCCGACGGCGAGGTGAGCCCTCGCTAGATCAGGCGGGGCTCGCCTCGCCAAACCCGGCGACGGCGAGGGCCCCCTCGCCGGATCTGGCGAGGGCTCGCCCCGCCGACCGCCTCGGTCCGGTGACGGCCAACCCTCTCCTCTAGCCGGTTGCCGGAGCTAAGGGAAGAAGGAGGAGAGGAGGAAGGAGGGAGAGGGAAAAAAAATGAAACAAAAAGAAAAAAAATTAATAAAATATTTTTAAAAATAAAATATTATTAAAAAAATATTGCCGGCGCCGCCGGCTGCCACGCCAGCTCCGGCCGGCCATTTTTTAGCCGGATGGACTGATCGGGAAGAATTGTGAAAGGTTTAGAACTCAATTGATCAAAAAATAAGTTTAGGACTGAATTGACACAATTACAATAGGTTTAGGACTTTTTTTGGTAATTTTGCCATTCTACTTTTGAGGTGTTGATTTTTTTTTTCATCCAAGTTGAGAATCATAATGACTGAAAGATGTAATATTTTGTAGAACATCAAATAAAGAATACACGAGCTTATTTATAGGCTTTATATAATAACTATCTAAAGTAACAAATCAAGACCAATCAAAGGAAATATACAGGACCATATAATAATATATAGAATCATAGAATATTTTAAATATATCTCTAATAGTCCAGTTGACTAATTAGGGCTTGAGAAATCTCTTATCTTTAATTAGAAGCTCGAAAGGAGAGGTGATTGAGATTTGACTATTTTCTGATTTGTCTAATTAAGAGGTTTACTCCAACCCCATTAGAAGTATAAAACTGTAATAAAGTAATGGCAGATAAAAATGGTTACAAACTGATGATGGTCGAAAATCGTTAAAAAGTAATAGCTTTCGAAATTTCAAGACTATTGAAACATACAAAGGAAAATTGTTCCAATCTACATGGTTTCTTGTAGTCAAGGAAGATTTCAAGGTAAGTGACAAGATTCCGTGCTTAGAATCCATTACTTAAAGTTAACCTGGAATTTTCAAACTCTGAAACTTAAGTGTTGAATATAACTACGTTGATTGACGGTATTAAAACAACCCTCGACGGCTCAACGTTAAGACATGCATAGAAGATTATGTTTTGCTTAGGTCTTGTGCATGATGTGGTCCATGGAACCATTATTATTTGGTCTAAGTCAACTTTTGTTTAACGTGCCTTGATTTTTTTGCGGTTGGTGTGCACGTTTATAACATGGAACGAAGATAAAAGAGGCCATGTTAGGCCAAAGCAAAGTCAAAGTACAAAACCCCTCCTCACTACGATTCCATGACTCGTCCTGTAATTGGAAAATTTCAGCCTCTTTCGGCAATGACTATTTAAACAATTAACAGTTTCTTTCAATATTTACGCACATAATTGGACTTTAAAAAAAAAATTACAAGCACTTGAAACCTTTCATTTGCCACAATAGTTCTCATATAATTTTTTTATATTTTTTTTAAATATTTGAGTTTAAAAATTATTGGACTTCTCTAGAATCCAAAAACAAAGACAGTCGTGTGTGTGTGTCTATGAATATGGACAAGTCTATGAGCAGCTCAAGAAAGATGAAAATTTTATTTTTTTAAAAATTCATAAATCTATAGCACGGTGTTAATTTAATCATAAACTTTTCAACTATATCAATTGAGTCCTAAATATTTTCAAATTTTGCCAATTAAATTTACTGGCTAATTTTGATAGGAAATTGTTGATATGAATATCAGTCATGCCCACTGGCCATCCTACGTGGCACAGTTGGTGTTCACGTAATTCTTGCAATTTAAAAACATCCACATTTTTTAATTTTTAATTTTATTTTCTTTCATTTTCTTTTTTCCTTCTTCCTTCGCCAGTAACCGTGGTTGACTAGAGGCGAGGGCCGGATGGATTATGTTGGCAATTGTCAAAAATTTTAGGATTGAATTGGTATAATTGAAAAATCTATTACTTAATGGATACAAATACAATTGATTTAGAACTTGCTTTGGTAATTTTATCTAAAAAATAAGAGAGTGTTGTATAGTTGACTTGGTGAAACACCTGTCAACATCGATAGAGACTTAGATATGCTAATGTATAAGCACCCATTAATGAACGGGGTAGACCATGGTGCCAAATATTTCAGTTTCCACAACTGTACAATTCAATTATTGTCTTGAAAAGTCTTAAGATATTATTATTCTGTCCATTGACATTAAATCCCAAACTCGACATATATGATATGTATATATATTATTTAACAACTTTAATAGGATAAAATTTTCCATTATTTATGTTCAACATATATGATACCACCAATGACGTGCAAACTATATCAAGTCAAGGGGCGGAGAATTGGACTTAACCAATTTGTAGGACTTGCAGGGTATATCATTGGCCTCCACATAACCGGGTCTTGGTGGCCATAGCCCTTGACTATTTTTTAAAAGAATAGTAATTTGTTACAATTGAAGTCAAAAGAAAGAGGGGAAAGAAGATTTGTCCCAAAAAAAGTGAATATACTTATTTTTTGGACAACTCGAAGTTTCTAAGAATCGTGGAATTTGGACTCCGCCTTCAATAAACTGTATAATAATCTAAATCTGAGACGTGGCCATAGCAAACTTGCAGAAACAGAAAAGACTATTGTCACTAGAAGAAAAAAATTAGGTAAGAAGAGTTGGACAAAAACTTTACTACTTCATTCTAAATGGAGTATCCCTACATTGGGGGAGAAGTACACTATCAGTGCCATAAGTTGTGTATGACGCTCACTTTGGTGCCAAAAGTTTCAATTGGATCACTTAAGTGTCAAATTGGAGAAAAAATGATCACTTTGGTGCCCTCGGCAAGAGATTTTGGCCAAAATGATTACGTGACTTTTATATTTTAAAAAAAAAAATCGACGTGGCTTAAAATTGTCCACGGTGGATGGCATAAAACGATGCCGTTTTCCTTTCTTCATAAGAAACAACGTCATTTTATACCGTTTCACGTGAATTCACGTAAGAAACAACACCGCATTGCTCTACAGCCAAAAATAGTGTCGTTGAAGAGGGAGTAAAATAGGGTTTGTATACGGTTCTTGCTCAACGCCGGCCGTAGCTCGCTCACCCACCGTCGTTCGCTCACCCGCTGTTGCTCGGCCATTGCTGTAGTTGCGCTGTCGTTCACGATTGTTCGCTGGTTACGTCCTCAACTCTCGCTCACTCAGGTTTGTCATGTTCTCTACATGGGTCAATTTAGTGAAAAATTTAGGGTTCCGACGGGCAAGTTAGGGCGCAGAGGGCAAATTGAGGGCTCAGTTTAGGGGGAAAGTAGTGAGGTAAGTGGTGGGGATCTCACCTTTATGGGGACCGAATAGAAAAATTGAGGCTTCCGTCGTTCACTCGCTTTCTGTTGTGGGGACTGAATAGAAAAATAGGGCGCGGAGGGGAAAATGGGGGCTTGACTTGGAGGGAAATAGTGGTGGGACCTTACTTTGTTTAATTAATTGGACTGCTTCTGTGGGGGACCGAATGTGATTGAATTGAAAAATGGGTGGTGGGGACCTCACTTTATTTATTCAATTCGGTTTCTTTTGTTTTTGTAAAGGCACCGAATTGGGGAGATTGGTCGCATTTGTTTCTTGACAACAAAACATCAAGGACCTCCATGTGAAGTTACTGATTCTGTCATGTGGTCCCAAAAAGTAATGACTCTTTTTTTTTTTTCATCGAGTGCAACATCAACATGGACGCAAATCAGGTAGGCGTCATTGTTTACTATGGTGGAGAGTTTGTTATTAGCACCGAGGATTGAAAATATACTGGTGGAAATGAAGGTACTATCTATGTCAATGTTCGAAAGCCATCATATATTGATTTTCTGAGGGAAGGAATTGAATGATGGCTTGAGATTTTTTAATGACGATAATGGTATTAAGGATATCAGTTACTATTATATTCACGGTAAATAAGCTAGGGTATATGTTGAGTATTATAGTGATGGTGATGATGAGGATGATGATGAGGATGGTGAGGATGAGGATGAGGATGGGAATGAGCAGACCACCACTGAAAGAGGAGAAGTGAGAGATCCTATTCAAGCGAGTAATTAAGTCGGAGATGAGTTTAGGTTAGATGAAAGGCAAAATGAGAAGGAGAGAAGTCATATTGATAGAGATGAACAAATAGGGAGATGTCCTGAAATCTTGGGTGAAGGTTTGGGTGAAAATGTGGACGATGAAGACTTCATTGGATTAGAATTGAAAATTGCTATATCCAGTAAATCGAAAGATGAATATTTGGCTTCAGTAAGTTTCCTAAGTGACGAAGATGATGATGAACTCACACAGTCAAGGCAAAAGCAAAGGGAATTTCTGAGGAAAAAAGTTGCAGCTTCAACAAAGAGGCCTGAGCCAGTAAATAGGGATGTAGCTCTAGCTAAAGGTAATAAAAGTGAATATGAAGAAAGCTGCGGTGATGAAGTTACTGGTTCAGAAAATGAGCTTGACAATGATGATGATGAACCTGCGCGTCGAAGAAAAATTAAGTACCCTTGCTATGATCCGACTGTTGATAAACATGTTTTGTCTGTGGGCATGATATTTGACGATGCTAAACGGTTCAAAGAAGCTGTTGTGAATAACTCCATTGGTGAATAGAGGAGCGTTCAATTCATTAGAAACACAAAAGATTTTGTGAGAGCTAAGTGCTCACAACCGAATTATCCATGGAAACTCTATGGTGCGCTGAGTAAGAATGAGTTATTCCAGATTAGGTCCTTCCAAGAGGAGCATACTTGTCCAATTATCTTTGATAATAAAGTGGTAACAAGTGTGTGGTTATCAAAGCATTTCTTTCAATACTATCAAAGCAATGCCCAAGATCAAGAGTCTTCAATTTCAACAGTTAGTGAATGAGCAATTATGGGTTAATGTGTCAAGGAATCAATGCAAGAGAGCTAAGATGAGGGTAATGAAAATATTGATGGGTGTGTATAAGGAAGAATATGTGTAGGTATGAGATTATACTGACGAATGCATGTTTCAAAACCCATCTAGTAGGGTATATGTAGAGGTTGTGGAGAGGTCACTCCCTGATCTTGAGCCTAGATTTGATAGATTTTATATCTGCTTTGATGCATGCACACGGGGCTTCTTGGCTGGTTGTAGAAGAGTTATAGGATTGGATGGATGTTTTCTAAAGGGTTTATGCAAGGGGGAGTTGTTAGCTGCTGTGGGGAGAGATGTCAATAATCAAATGTTTCCGATAGCTTAGGTGGTGGTGAAGATAAAGAACAAGGATATTTGGTCCTAGTTCCTCAAAAATTTAATGGCTAACCTTGAGATAACCGATGGGGGAGGATGGGCATTCATGAACGACCAACATAAGGTAATTTTATTGTCAATTAATTCACTCCCTTTTAATATTAATCACTTCCATATTTTTCCTGACTTGTATTTATTGATTTGAATTTTTGTAGGTACTTATTCCTGCATTGGCTGAGTTGATGCCACATGCTGAGCATTGAATGTGCGCGAGGTACATATATGCAAACTGGTTAAAGAACTTCAAAAGAGATAGGCTGCATAAGCAGTTCTAGCAGATAGAAAAGAGTACCAACATGACTGATTTCATATTAACCAAATAAGGATTGTTGCAGCTGACAAAGGAAGATTTTGATGCACTCTTCCAAACAGAAGCTAAGCACTGGTGTCGGGCCTTTTTTAGCGAAGAGTTCAAATGCGATATCATTTATAACAACCTCAGTGAAGCTTTCAATGGCAGAATTCTAGAGGCCAGAGGCCAAGTGCAAACCAATCATCAGCATGCTTGATGATATTCGAGTTATGGTTATGACTAGACTGCATAAGCAAAGAGATAAGGCTACGAAATAAACTAGAGACTGTGGCCTTAGGATTGTGAATAGATTGGATGCAAACATTGCTGCTAGTAGGTTCTGCCATCCAGTTTGGAATGGAGATAATGGATACGAGATTATTTAAAATCAGGATAAGTATGTTTTCAACCTGGATAGAAGAAAGGGTTCATGCCGAGCCTAGTAACCGAATGGAGTTCTCTCGTGCCCATGCCATTTGTGCTATTTAGATGAAGCAAGAAAACCCAAATGATCACCTACATGATTGGTACAAAAAAAGCTCATACCTTGCTTCATGCCAATTCATGATGCAACAAATTTTGAGAGCCAACAAATCATGAAAGCCATTTACCTTTGCCGCTGAAGAAGCAAATAGGAAGGCCAAAAGGGAGATGAAAGATGCCGCAATAAGAGGCATCAAGTCAGAAGATGAGTAGGACTAGGTCAAAGATGAAATACTCCTATTGCCGTAAGGAATGGCACAATAAAAAAGGTTGTGAGCTGAAAAAGCAGCATCAACATCAAGATGTAATGGCTGATTTAATGCTAGGGACATGACCTACTGAAGAGCTTTTTATTGGGCCTATTGAAGGGAGGACAGAAGGCCCTACTATAATGTCTACTGAAGGACAAACAAAAAGTCTTGCTATAAGGTAAGTATCATCTTTGCCTCAATAACTTTACAATTCATATTTGATAGAATTTGATGGTTGACCATATGTACTGGCTTCTCTTATACTTTTCCTTTGTCATGCACTTGTAATTTGAGAATTTTTCTCCATTTGTTTCCACCATGAAAATGAGTAGATGTCTAATTATTCATTGTAGTTGGTCATAATCCTGATATAGTACATTTTGTAAGGCCCACTAAATGGCCATAAAAAGGCCCTATTGTAGGCTTAAGTGCAGGGATAAGGACTGGAACGGGCAGGACAGCAACAACAACAATTGAGTCCACTGTTGAGCAAACGAGAAAAAAATACCCTGTAAGTTGTAGATCGATGTGTTTGTCTTTTATAAGCTGAAATTCAAATTTGTTATGTGTTTCTCAAGTGAGAAGACGAGCAACTAAACAGGTTGCAGAGGTTGCTCTCTCATTTGTTGCTGCTGAAAATGATGCACCACAGCGAACAAGAGGGGCTCTTGGAAAAAGATTAAGGCAATATGGTTATGGGATTTACACAGATGAACGTACTGGAATGACTATTTTGAATGTAAGATTTGTAAGCCTCATGCATTTTATTTGTTGTGCTTCAATTCATTTGGTTGACAATATCGCTATATTCTTGTAGCCTAGGAGAACTTCCAAAGTACTTCTCCCTCAAGGTGGGCCAACCCAAGAATTAAGGGCGTAGCCAAAGAAGAGTGCTCCAAAGAATAAGATACCGGGTATAGCTGCAAAACAACCATCCAAAGAGAGCCCAGCAACAATTCCATTTCAACCAACGATTGAGAGCAATAGTGATGATATGGACCAACACATGACACATGCTAGAACAAAAATAGCCGCTGTCAAAAACAAAGAAAAAGAGGTGACAGAATGCCTAGTTAAAGAACCTACACATCCAGTTTGAAAGAGTGCTCGAATTATGAATCAATTCAAAGCTCCAAGAGGAAAATAAGATCGGAGTGTTGTCTATATGGACTTATGGGAGGGTGCTAGACATGGTCTCTTTTCATGTTTTCTTTTTTAGGAGGGTGCTCGATATTATATCATTGATGGTAGTTTTCCATTGTTGTTTTTTTTTTTTTTTGAAGAGAGTGCTAAACTTTCAGTGATTAGGGAGTGAAGTTAGACATGTTTTTCTTTTGTAAACAATCAATTAATGTTAATGGCAATATCTGTTTTTTGTTATTTTCTCTTGTGTTGGTTTTAGTTAGAATACTAGCAAGACAATTATCAGTTATGCTATATATTTTATTTTTGCTGTTGGTGCAATGTTTTTATGAGGTTGATATTATTTTTAGATATGTGCATATACTGTTGCTGGTTGAAGTTGTGGATATTAATGAATTTGTGGGGTTCTAGTTGTATGTGCTGGTGCAAGAATAAGATGCAATTTTTGGTGCTGGTGCATCTTGTTGCATCAACATTTGTATGGGCTAGTGCAAGAAGATGCACTAGCAACCCAACTGGCGTAAGAACAAGATGCAAGTCAAGTGACGTTTGAAACTAACATGTTCTTTTTAAATAAACTTGTGCAACACAAGTGATCACTTTGTAATCGCGACCGGCACTTAAATGATCACTTTTATAAAAACTTGGCACTCAAGCGATTATTATTTACAACTTGTGGCATTGAAATGGTTAATCGTGAATTTGCCACCATTCTTTAATTTCGCCATGGTTTGCAATTGCAGCAAACCAACAAACCAAAAAACTAGTAAACCAGCAAACCATTACCAAATTTATGCAGCAAATCATTATATGTGAAGCAAAAACTAACCAAAACAAACATTGACAATACGCAACTAAACAATAAAATTTTTAAGTGCTCACAACTAATGCATTCCAAAAGCACATTCCATTTCGCTATGGTTTGCAGTTGCGGCAAACCAGCAAACCATTACCAAATAAAAAATGCAGCAAACCATTATATTTGAAGCAAAAACTAACCAAAACAAACATTGACAGTACACAACTAAACAATAAAACTTGTAAGTGCTCACAACTAATGCATTCCAACTTTAACCTTCCATTTCTACCATAGATTACAAAAAAATCCACTACTCCATACAAAAATTGCAACAAAGCAAAAACACATTTTACTTCATTTTCCATGTCTTCGACTATGGTAGACATACAAACTTCTTCTCATTACTCCACTTCACATTTGAATAAATTACACAAGAGAATAACAACATAATCAATGCTCGATAGAAGTTTATTTCAATTTTTAGCCTTGAAATCTCCCTCTTCAAATGGTCGACCAAAGATGTTAAACCCTTCATTTGAGTTTGCATTGAGTTAACATCCTCCAACTCGTCCATTAATGTTGGTGGAGGTTGATGTCGGCCTTCAAATAACTCCAAGATCATCTCTGTCGCTCGATCAGAGAATTTCCTATTAACCTATTTAAAATATTTGCACTTTGAGCCTTCTTTATATCTACCACACCCATGGGATCTTCTCCCGGGATTCAACCGAGTCCAAGATGTTCTTCTTGGACTCGGTTGCCCACAATAACAGTAACACTCGCCATCTAATTTGTTTTTTTATTTTATTTTTTATATAGGAATGTGAGTTGCTGCTGAAGCTTCTGCCCTCCATTTGCAAGAGCGAGCTGATAACTTTGGGAGAAAATCGAAGTATGCACTCGAATTGGTCAAATTGGGGGCTTAGGATTTTCAACTTTTGATTTTGGTCAAATTTTGGGATTTAGGGTTTTTTATTTGGGGGAAAAGACGCTAAACGGCGTCGTTTTGTTGTTTGTATCCTGATTGTGCTCTCCGGCGATCCACGTCGGCTTCAAAAATTAATAGAAAACTGTCGGTCGGATTTTCGGCCAACCAGATTGGTGTTGGCATTGAAATGATCGTTTTTCAATTTTTTTTGCACTTAGTGATCCAACGAAAACTTTTGGCACCAAAGTGAGTGCTATACACAACTTATAGCACTGATAGTGTACTTCCCCCTTACATTGGAGAAAGACATGAGGTTGTCTCTCTCTCTATCTCTCACTTTCAGACATCACTCTCTGTCTTTGACTTGCTCTCACTCTTGCTCTCACATGAAGAGTTGGACAAAAGCTTTATTACTCCATTCGAGATGATTTTTCTCTTTTCTTTTTTTTTTTTTTTTTATAAAAAAAATTGCTTTATTTTTGGGTTTTTGGATCCAGGGCAAACAAGAGTTGCCGGCCAACTCTTGGGGCAAGGTCACAAAAAAACCATAAAATATTCAAAATATTATTAAAAAAAGTACCGTGTCAGCATCGGCTATTTATGTTAGTAATTTCCGGTCAAAATTGGCTGGTGGTTTAATTGGCAAAAAGTGAAAAGGTTTACAACTGAATTGGTAAGAAGTAAAAATGTTTAGAACTCAATTTACAAATTAGAAGATCTAGGACTAAATTGGTAAAAGTGTAATAAATTTAGAATTTTTTGGACAATTTTCCCATGCAAAAGCAAATTGCCAATCATGGAGATCGGATTCTTAGTGTTGGGAGGAACGTATAATTGTCTCTGGAGACTCCCATAGTCAATGCATGCATGCTCGTTTCTCATCGTAGAAATTGTCCCCTTGTTGCACGGTTGATTGGGCAGTCCTTGTCGAGTTCAAAAATCACCGTGCCAACAGTAATAAAAAAGGTGCAATTAAAAGGTTTTTGACCAAAAACCGTAATTAAAAGGTCATCTTTAAGGAAGCAACATCATGGCGTAGTCTGCTGTTGACACTTAAATTTTGGCGACTCGGTCATCCATTTATTGCATAGAAAATTAGGGATTAATTTTTAACTCCTAAAAAAAATAGAACTAAAATTGCAAAGCATATAATTTTAGTTGCAATTATTTATTTGTTTATCACTTTTGCATTTGATTGGCGACGGATAAGCTACAATTTTACGAGTTGGCAATTCGATATATTTTGAAAAAAATTTATATAATTCTTTCAATATTCGGTGAATCTTTTGTATATTTGGTGAGGACAAGCATAGGAAGGAGATATTGTGAGCTCATCTTTGCAAGGTTCAGAATCTAGGAAAAGTCTAATACAATCTTGAATTTTTGGTAATACTCGATCAATTTGTGGGCCGGTATTTGGGTTAAAGAAATAAAATCGGTGGAGAATATTCATCATGCATGGCCCTACATGGAATACGAGCATATGGAAATTCGGAAGATCAGCATGAGAAGGGGATGTTGGGCACGTTCTACACTACGGGCACATGGATTTGCAGAAAAAGATATATCCCTACAAAGAAGGCATTCGGTCAATGAGGAAGAGGAAAGGAAGTAGAATATATTTCAAAGCATGCACAGAAGGAAACAAAATATGCTTTCTTTCCTCGATGGTTACACCCTTTCACTATAAATGGACTCGTTACAGGACAAAAAAAGGGGGGCATTCATGATACGAGAGAGAGAGAGACACGTGAGAGAGGAAAGAGCGCGAGTCTTCTTGGCCAAGACCCATGCCAACACTTCTACCGCGGTGCTTTCATCGTCTGCGATACATTGTCAACGAGCTGCCACCCTGTTGAGTTATTACTCGACCGCTTGACGACGCCATCGCAGCCCCTTCATCGATGACGTTACTGCAATTCCGCCCCTCGTAGTTGCTGTTCCGACTATTACCCGAACGCCGCCATCACTGCTGCCCCGCATCCGTGAACCGAGCTGGTTGTTTCCTGGCCACGACCTCGTTGCTACCGCAACGCCAGTAGCCACTGCTCATGTCACCCATCCCAATCAGCCCGATCCTCGGGTTTGTTTCGTCGTGCCCAAACGATTTGCACCAATACTCGCGTTGCCAACAAATTCCAGCGAGGTGATTGAGCTCGGTCGAAATTCAGCGAGCATCCGAGCCACTAAAATCTGGGCAAGAGAAGGGCACACGTTCTTTCAATAAAGGAGGAAATATACATTAAAAGGAGGGAGGATTTCGCACGCTTATTTTATTGAAATTTGGAGCATCTCCCCATTGTGGTTTTCTCGGTCTCTCGGGTAAGCCTTGCTATTGCTACAACAAAATTTATCCTTTTGCAAATTGCTTTTCGAGGTTTACGCGCATATCGTTGAATCGAGCAATCATCAAGGAGCCGCACACAAAGCCCCTTGGTGAGTAGCCATCCTGTGAGCCTCGCTGAGCACCACCACATTGCGTCGCGAGTAGCCGTTTGAGGATCGGAATTCGGAAGCCAAGTGAAAATCTTATCTATTTTGATTTTCGAAAATTCCATTTTCTTATTTGAAATATTCGTCGATGCACATGATTGAAATTTCCAATATGCTATCATATTCGTAATCTCGAGTAGCCTTAAAAATTGGGACATCTTCCTAATTTCACAACGTGACAGTTCGATTTCACGCCCGGAATATGACTCGCAATCGCACGGAAAAATCGCCAATTCGATCTCATTTTGTTAAAATTTGCCAATCCAACCTCATGCGCGAGATACGATTCATCAATTTATTTGGTGGGTATCAATCATATCTTGTCTGATTTGCCGTTGTATTGTTTGAATCGATTTTATTTCCGTAAAAGAAAAACCAAAAAAAAATATTTAGTTCATGTTAGAATATTGCTTGTTTTAGGATAATTTGCATATTTAGATTAGGCATTTTATTTATTCTGAATTTTTGAAATAAAAACACCAAAAACCTTAATTGATGATGTTAGATTTTCTTTTCATTAATTGCATGTTCAATTATTAGGCAATTTTAATTTCGAATTCTATAAAAAAAAAAAAAGGAAAAGAAGAAATAAAAAATATCATGCGTGTGTAACTTAGAATTAGGTCATTTCGTCATCTAATCATTGCATGTTTAGGATCATTTGAGTGCGTGACATATTAGGATAATTACATTGTCATTAGATCATGTTGTGACATATAGTTCGCATGATACATTGCATGTTACATGTCAATTTAGTTAGGCATTTTTGCGTGTCATTGCATAGCATTTCACGCAAACTAAATTTCATTTAAATAAAAGAAAATCCTAAAAAAGAATGAGCAATTGCATGTTAATTATAAATCATATCGGAGATGATACTAATGATAAGCATAAAGGATATTCATGATATTCAAGCTAATTAGTTAATTTATCTCATTGTTACACATTTAGATATTTCCTTTGTTATTGGTGTGGTGAGTCAATTAAAGGAGTTACCAAAGAAGGCTTGTTGGGACACTATTTATTGCATCTTTGGTACTTTAAAGGCTCTCCTAATAAGGGGCTGATTTATAAACCTAATGGTTCTTTCACTCTAGTTGGCTATTCTGATGCTGATTGGGTTGGGTTAGCATGTGATCACCGGTCCACGACTAGGTATTGCACTTTTCTTGGTGGCAATTTGATTACTTGGAGAAGCAAGAAATAGACAACTATTCCTAAGTCTAGTGTGGAGGCCTAATATCATGCTATGGCACATATTGTGACTAAATTGTTGTGGTTGAAATCCCTTCTATTAATCAACTTATGATATGATGTGTGATAATTAAGCAGCTATTTATATTGTTAGGAATCCTGTTTTTCGTGAGCGAACTACGCATATAAAAGTTGACTGTCACTTTATTTGTGATGTTGTGGAGCGGAAATTGGTTACTACTCTTTATATTGCCTCTAGAGATTAATTGGTTGATAAGTTTATTAAAGTGTTGTTTTGTCCTGTCTTTGTTACTAGTCGTTCCAAGTTGGGTATGAGTGACCTATATGCTCTAGTTTAAGGGGAGTGTTACATTACTTGAGTGGTGTTGGTTTTATTTTCTAGGTTTTATTCCTTTTTACATACATAAGGGCATCATGGTAATGTATAATTTATATCCAATGTAAATATATTGCAATAGGTATACGGTTTCGGTAACACGGAAATGAAGCACCCCTTGTTGGCTTTTAGGATTCGTTTCTTCCTCTTCTTCTCTCTATTTTTCCTCCCTTTCTTCATCTCTCTTGGCTACTTACTGTAGGTTCTCTAATCAACTTTGTGATAGAATATAAAGTTTCCTATCCTTTTCTATCCTTTCTTGCATATCATTAAAAAGGAAAGGTGATTGATTCCTGAGTTGGGCCGATTTCACTTTAGAATTGGAAACTAGATTAATCCCTAGGTTAGAACGGTTCAGTTTAGGATTTTGGTAATTTCCTTTTCTTTACTCTTTAAAAGAAGAAGGTAGTTAAAAAAAAAAAAAAAATAATGTCCGAGCAGTTTGATTTTCATATGGAATTAGGAATTAGTCTGATTATTCCTATTCCAAAAATTTGGAATCAAGAATAACCAAAACTAGCTGATTCAATACAATTCCCGTGCATACTCCTATTAAAAAGCGATGTTTTGTTTCATCCAAAAAGAATCTTGTGATGTCATTTCTTATCACAATAATAACCCTTCTTTGTATGTTCATTTTACTAGGTTGTTTTTCATATCACTAGATTCCTTTGATAATACTTTAGCATACCTAAGATGAAATTGAAAACGGAAAACTTCCCGTTGAAATCATAACACCTTTTAATTATAAAACAAGAAAATAATAATGATTGAAAGGAAAAGATAAGAAATAGTACTTTTGCTCCATAAATTTGACGTGCCCCCAAATTACATTTATTGTGATATAAATATCTTCAACTTTTTTTTTTTTGTCACAAAAAACCATAAATATCTCTATAGCAACACGAATACCTCAATTTTTTTTTGTATCACGAAAAAATCCAAATTTTTACATGTGCAACATGTATAAATATGTTTTCTATTTCAATTCCATCTATTATATATTTGTTACATTAATATAATTTCGAGATTTTTTATGACATAAGGAAAAGCTAGGATATATATGTCATAAAAAATGAATTTAAGATCTTTTGTGATACAAAAAAGATTCGGAGTATTTGGGTTACAACATACATGATTTGAGATTTTTTGTGAGATTAACCCTTTGTATTTTCTTGAAAGTTGAGTTACATGATAGGAACCAGGGACAAGGCAAACCTAATCAATGTTATCAAAAAATGTTCTTTGTGAAGCAATATAAGATCAAATGCAAAGAAAATAACGACTCCCTGAGTTTTTTTTGTGACCCAAGGAAGCCCCGTATGCTGATAACGCGACGGAGTAATCCTGGAGAGGCATGTGAGTCACCACCACCCCTCGTGCCCCAGGTAAGTTAGGGAATCGAATTCCTCCCCTTGCGTTAGGGGAAAAGCTCGCCGCTAGCAGCGCCACCCACAGTACGACCCCCTGAGTTTTAGTTATTGTAAAAATATGAACATGGATTAAGCATCAAAGGCGAATTTCTTACCCCGAAACATTCCACGGCTAGGAGAAGCCACCGCACGGCGGCGATCGAAGCATCCGCCGCCGCCGCCGCCATGAAGCCACAGAAACACAGACAACGGAAACAGGAAGAGCGACCCTCGTTGCTTCCATAGGATCAACAGATGGAGCACGACCACGCCGACGAACCGCTGCGAGCTGGCGCCGACGTCTGCCGACAGCTCATGGACCGCTACACCAAAATCCTCCGCTCCTCAGCACCGGCACCTCCTCTCCACCGCCGCCACCATGCGCGCCATCCTCGACGCCGAGTCCCTCCCCCTCACGCCCGCCTCTTACTTTGGTGCCGCCATGTCCGCCGTCGAGACCACGTCCTCGTTGCAGGCCCTGGATTCCACGGAGGTCACGGCGCTCATGTCGTTCCTCGTGATTGTCCTGCCTGCGGTGCCGCTGCAGGGGATCGCGCCTGCGAAGGCAAGGGAGGTGGCGGAGGTGTTGGTGGAGGTGCTGGCGAGGGAGGAGGAGAAGCTGGCCGTGTCCAGCGTGAGGTCCGCGGTGAAGTGTTTGGGGGTTTTGCTTGGGTTTTGCGACTTGGAGGATTGGAATTTGGTGAAATTCGGGTTGAAGACGCTTTTGAAGTTCTCCCTGGCCAAGCGTCCTAAGGTATATTGTCGCAAATCATGCATTGCTGTATCCAGTTCTGCTCTTTTAAGCTCTTCAGGATTTTATTTTATTTTGGTTAGACTTTGCAACATGTAATTGTCACCTTTTTTTAGGTCAGTATTCTTCCCCTTATGGCCTTGTTGATCGTAATTGGGCTTTGAAAGGTGGAAATGTGTTCCTATTCTTTTGCATATCGTAAGAAATTAGTAGCAATTGAAGATATGTTTTGTTGTTTTCTCAGGTTCGGCGATGTGCACAGGAATGTCTTGAAAAGGTTTTTAAATGCTTTAAGGGTGCGTTTGGGAGTGGCATTTGGAAGCCACTTTGAACCCCCAAAGCTCCTTGGGCTAATTGGTGAGTGTTTGGTAAAAATTTTCAAGCCCCATTTGGGGAATGCTAAGCCTCCCCGAGGTTGAAAGCCCAAGGCAAGTGGGGCGCTACCTTAGGCTTTCAGCCTTCTCGGCATGCTGAGAGCTAAGCTTCAAATAAAAAAATTTCTTCCCAAATTGTCCTCGTTGATTTTTCGTTTTTCCCTTTTTACCCTTATTGTTCATCTTCTTCCTCTTTCTTCTTCGTGAGCAGTTGCCGATGAAGGGCACGCAGTCGCCGGCGACTGTCACGCCCGCCACGCCGACCCGCCGTGTCACGACCTTCGCCGCCGCTGCGCGACCCTTCGGCGAGGGTTGCGTGACCCCGCTCGAGATGTCACCGCGGAGGTCGCGACCGCGACCCATTTGGTCGCAGATCTGGTCGTCGGCCGCGACCTTCGCACTGCGACCAAATGGGTCGCCAGCCGCGACCTTTAGGCGACCTTCGCGGAGGTCGCGATGCAGATCTAGTAGCGACAAGATCTGTGTCGCCGGCTGTGCTTCAGGCGACCTTCGCAGAGGTCGTGACCTTCGCGCGACCCATCTGGTCGCGACGCAGATCTGTAGCGACCAGATCTGCGTCGCCGGCCATGCTTCAAGCGGTCGATCTACGTCGCCGGCCATGCTTCAAGCGACCTCTGCGGAGGTTGCGACCTTCTCGCAACCCATCTGGTCGCAGATCTGGTCACGACCAGATGTGGTCACCGGCCTTCGACCTTCGCGCGTGACCAGATGGGTCGTCGGCGACCTCCGCGGCACGGTGGGTCACGTGACGGCGCGGCGAGGGTCGCGGCGACCCTCGCCGAATTGCCTACCCTTGGCCAGCGGTGACCGGTGAAGCCCTTGGCTGGCCATTTTTTTTTTTTTCAATAATAAAAAGTCTTTTACAAATTTAATTTATCCCAACACTATTTTGCACAAAAGATATTTCACAATGGACTTTCACAAATAAATTTACCAGATACACTTTGCATTTTGAAAAAACCCTTAACTCAAAAGCCTTTACATTTTCTCAAGGACTTTTCCCAAAAGTCTTCCCAAACGCACCCTAAGTCCTCTAGTGTTGTTAGGAAAGCAAGCAAACTGGTACTGTCTTCTTTTGAAAGTCGCATTTCTTCAGCAGATTGGTCAAGGACTACGAGTCCTGAGGATGGATCTACAGATGATAAACTGTTGAAATCCGAGAATATAGGATTCTTACATATGCTTAATGTGCTGGTATCTGTTTGTCCATATCTGTCTGCCAAAGTAAGCATTCAGATTATTTCAGAATTAGACAAGCTTATGAGTCTCGGGTTCTCAGCGCTTACAACACTGATTCTTAAAATCATTGAGGCATTATTGGAAACTCTAGCAGTGGGAGATACTGTTCAAGAGATAGAAAATGTCATCACTTCTCTTGCTTCTTATGTTTCTTCAAAAGAGAACTCGGTGGACACTGTCATGACTGCTGCAAACTTGTTAAGAGTTGCTCTGAATAAATTCCACACTGTAGGATCAAGCTTGTGGATTAAGAACCTTCCTATAGTTTGGGAGTCTCTAGCAGGTATGCTTCTTAACTTTCTTGGGGCAGGAGGTGCTTCGACTGCTTTGTTTTGGTAGTTTCTTAGCTAATTTTGGGATCTTGGTTCTACAATCATGTCATGCTTCCCCATACTTCTCTACATTTCAAATCAGCCCAAAATGCTCCTACTCTTTGCCTTACATGGTGAGTTTGGAAACGAATGGAATAGGGGACAATTCAAATATCTTAATCTTCTCTTGATTCTGTTTTTGCTGATTTTAATAAGTAGGGTTCATGCTCTAATCATTTCTTGAATTACTATTCCTGTCGTTATTTTGAGCAGATTTCTCAATTAAAAGACTTTTTTTCGTGAAAATTTCTGTCTTGTATCCTACAGTGGATTCCTTTGTTGGTGAGAATTTCCTTGTCACATTTTGCGTTAACTTCAACGGGTGCCTTTAGCAACTTTTCTATTCCCGGGACCAATTTATGTTTAGAAATAGTTTTTTTCCAATTCTATTCCCAAGAACAAAGAAATAGTTTTACTTATAGATTTCTATTCCCTGGCCACTTTTCTACTCCTAATAGAAAAATTAACTGACGTTACCAAATGGATTTCTATCTTATTTCTGCTATAGGGAACAAAAGAATAGAAAAATATAAAAATAGGATGGTAATTAAATAGGCCCTAAAATTCCAAAGTTGGCTGTATCAATCTTTATCATTGATTGACTTTGTCGATTGCAGCTTTACCTTTTGTGGTGTAAAGTGGTGCGTGGAAGGAGGTGCGTCATTTTTAAATTGTGTATCTTGCTTGTCACTATACTCTACAAAGTTATTCAAATGTCATTGATGTTTTGGAATTATGACAACACACTTGGAAGAATTGTAAAGGGCAGTAGTTAATGACCATGATGCAAATTGAAGTTCGATGGTTGAACAGACAATGCAGCAAAGTCAAACCATCTGTATATTACCAAAAATATGTGATCTTTATGTTAATCAAAAGATGTTCTCCCTTTAGTTTAATCTATGGCACCTTGTTCATTGATTAACTTTCCTAAATATAGTCAGTCGCATATTTTTTTTTTTTCACTTTTTGTTTTCTCTGCTGTCAACATTTTTCATAATTTTGCTCTTGTTGTTTTTTAAATCATTACTGCAATCTTTTCTGTCTTGGTGGAACGGAGGAGTTATGATAGAAACAAAATCTTATGTATGGTGTTACGAAGTAGTTATGATAGAAAAATAGTGGCTCAAATGGGTATCATCCCTCTTACAAGAAATTTCATGCAACTGCAGTACATCAAAGAGTCTAAGACATCATTTTTGAGATAGTGGAAGTATGGGTTATTCCTTGACTGATAAACAAATGGACCTCTACCACTCGGGAGCCTAGGTTGATGTACTTGGAAGCTTACTTTCAAGGACTCTACTTTTATCTTTTGTTAATTTTAGTTACTGGAAATGATATTGTGGATGGTTCACTTGATCTTTTGATATTGTTAATCCCGGCGTTTGCTTTCTAATGCACTTGGTTATACTAATTTAGGACTTCTTGTTGGTGAGGCTGATGCTGCATCGCAGGCCTCGAGTATTTTGAAGGACTTGATTAATGAACAAGTAAATGAAGAGACTTTCCATATGGAGAGCCAACCAAGTGATGACGTAAGTGAGGAGAGTCTGGAAACAATTGCAATAAGGAGAATATGTATTGCTTTGGAAAGTGCCCTCAGTGCCCATGACGAAACTCCAAATCAGCATGCACTTTCCGTAATGTCTCTTTTGTACCTCAAACTTGGTATGCATACATCTTGATTTCTTGTATGCTATAGAAGATCTTCATTTCTTGCCATTCATCAATTGCAAATACATGTATTAACCCTTTGCTTTGTCATGAAATAACTCAAGCTCAATATATTTAATGTTCTTTGTTTCTTGTGATTTGTATGATTGGCATGATTAAGTTCTACCAGACATTGATCAAGGACTACTGTATGTCAATTTCTGAATTCGATTATGAAAGAAATGGCTTATACTTGCGTCTGAACCCATATTAATTCTCTATGTTTCTCCATCTTGACTTCTTGGCAACTACTTTCTGCAGTTCTTACTTTCAATTCTATTTGTTGTGGGCTTGCTGATAATGTTCAACATTGTAGAGGCTTACGAGCTCTGCTGTGGCTGTATTTTTGGTTTGTTTTTCAACGACTAAATAAGCTGGAAGGCATTCTTCCTCTTTCATTAGGACTTCATATTTATTTCGCATTAACAGAAAAGAAATGTCAAACTTTAGCAAATAAATATATATTAGTGCCATACATTGCTATAAATTACGCAGAACTGGACTTCTACTTGAATTGAGTTTTGACCTTTGCATGAGGTTTACAGTTTCAACTTCTCAAAAGTACTTTGTCTTGCATGTTGGAAGTCAAACAGGATATGATCAGCAATTTTGATGATTTTTCACTGTAAAAGTTCTAAAGTCCTGGGTGTTGCTATTTGATCTTCATAAGGTGTCAGTTTGAACTTGACTTTAGTGATTAAGCTGCAAATTTTTTTTTTGGAGAGTTTTCCTGTATAGACATGTTACAAATTATTTAAAGTTTAGACTTAGAATGTCCTGAATCATGAGTACTGGATTTACCATGGATTTTGCCTATTTGTTTCATCAGTCTGTTCCTTTGAAATAGCTAGGTGTACATACCTCCTTCATTTTCTTATTCCTTGAAAAAGAAGATTGTTTTCTCTTGGAAGTTCATTTGAATGGCATTTTTTTTTTAAATGCCACATTGGTTGTGGGTGACAGTGTTTTTCTCTGTTAGTATAGAATGACGTGTGAGATTGTTCAGGATTTATTTCACATGCACTATTCTTAAAGTGTATAAAGACTATTTTTTCTCATTTGATTATCTTTGTTAATATGACCACAAACTGATTTCCACAGTCCTCTCCTCTCGTCTCTAAATGTTGTGTTGGAAAAGCTTCTTACATCTATATGAGTATCCTGCTCAAACTTGTTCACTTAATGACCTCAGCTGAAAGGGGCCCATCTATCGCAGGCCATGCACGTATTTGTATGCTTCAGAAATTTATTGGCATGAGAAATGTCATTGGTGTGAAAGTTGTTATTTCTGTAGGATCATCTTTAGCTTCTTTTTAAGTTCATGCAGTGTGCAAGTTTGTGTTATAGTATTCTTGTCATATTCTGGTAAAGAGCATCTGAAAATGTCCATTATCATCTGTAGTTAAGAGTGTGATGGCCCAATTCGCCTCTGGTTCAGCTCTCTACATGGCATGTCAGTGCAGTGGTGTTCCTTCTGTCATTAAAATTGCTGCTGAAATTATGAGTATGTTATGAATGGATAAAGTTCTCGAATAAAGTCACTGTATTGCTCTTTGAAGCAACAAAAGTACTTAATTATGTGATGACGTTTTCATTCATAGTGAGGCTGGTTACTCATGGAAGAAGGCAATATGTGTCACGCCCCGATCCTCGGACACGCACACATCCTTCTACATGGTCGATTTTAAAATGCGATATCCCATGACTATGTATCGCCGACCCTTTCATTTATTAAGCACATGCGGAAGCAGTTATAAATCCCCAGATAATAAAACAATGGGATAGAAAAGTAGGCCATATCTTTCATATTGAAATACACAACCAAACCTTTATACATGACATAAACCAGAGAACTTCATAACTATTCACATCAATTTGAGTTCTCAAAATAAGATGGAGTCTCAATCCATCCAGGTCGTACTCAAGATCTCTCTCGTATTATCTTCTTCTTCCAAAAATCCTTCTCCTCAGGTTTCACCTCCGAGTTCTCCTTCTCAGACTCCTCCTCTTCAGCTTCTCACCGGGGTCCTGAAATGTTTTTCCCAAACCGGGATGACTACGTCTCGCCGAGTTCTACCCCCACTAAGGCCCGATTAGTAAAACCATTATATTATAGGCTGCCTAAACACGCACAAAAGTCGAGAGGACTTACCTTGGCCTCGGATCCCACCCGCAAGTCGCACAATTCACAATAGGCACCCAAGTAATCATATCACGATCGAAGATCGATCAAATCGACCTAGTCGATTATATGCCAACAAGACCACTCACGGTCATTTACATTCGCCAATCAATTCACAACATCAAATCAAGCAATGATCAATCGACCTAGTCGATTACATGTCAATCGGATCATTTTTAGATCGATTCGATTATTCCATCTCAATCCCCAATTACGAATCACGATCCTCATATCACATCTTAAGTAAAGGTAGAAGACACAGTCCCTTTTGACAACATTCAATATTTAATGGTTTTACGGTCCCACTCGACCACTTTCGATATTCAATGGCTTTACGATCCCACTCGACCACTTGCGATATTCAATGGCTTTACAGTCCCACTCGACCACTTTCAAAATTCAATGGCTTTACGGTCCCACTTGACCACTTTCGATATTCAATGGCTTTACGGTCCCCACTCGACCACTTTCAAAATTCACGGCTTTACTGCGGCCCCACTCGACCACTTTCCAAATTCAATGGCTTTACGGTCCCACTCGACCACTTTCGATATTCAATGGCTTTACGGTCTCACTCGACCACTTTCGATATTCACAATCAATACTCAACGATTTCTCAATGAAATAATTAACAACAACCATTTAGGAATATATCCTAAATTCCACATTCAATACAATTTGGCCCAATTCAAAGCTCAAATAAATAAACGGACTGCGTCATGGCAATCGGCACGAGATTTCGGTCGTCAGCCATCTCAATCTTAATTTCCGAAAAATAATTAATTAATTAATTAATTTCGAAAATTAATTAATAAATATTAAAAATTCAATTTAACTCAAAATAAAGCCCAATTAAATAAACGGACTTCACCACGGTCATCAGCATAATTTTCCGGTCACTAGCCATCTCAATTGAATTTTTCAGAAAATAAATAAATAATTAATTAATTTCGAAAATTAAATAATTAATATTAAAAATTCAATTTAGATCAAAATAAAGCCCGATTAAATAAACGGACTTCACCACGGTCATCAACATAATATTCCGGTCCCTAGCCATCCCAGTTGAATTTTCGGAAAATAATTAGTTAATTAATTAATTTTGAAAAATAATATTTAATTGCCAAAAAGCCCACTTAGGCCTGAATTGTCAAATTGAAGCCCGATTAGGGGTCGGAAAATTCCCGAGACACTTCCAATAAATAGTAGATCACGTCTACTTGCTAATACACAATCAATTTATCTAATTCGCATCACAATTGGCTAATAAACACTAATCCATACTAATATAACAACATAAACCTAATTAATTAAAACTAAACCACCATTAAGCATAATTAACCAACTAATCCGGGATTAGTGTGATTACTCACCGGAATTGCGCGCAAATCGGATCAATCCGACGGGGGTGACGTGAGGAACGATTCTTCCTAAAGCACGGCTCGGGTTCGGGGCCCGGAAACGGCCCAAAAGCGGGCCTAAAGCCGCTGGAAACCCACTCCGTGGGGTGGCTGTCCGGGTTGAAAAAGAACACTAAACAGCAACCAAATAACGCAGCAAGGGTGGCAAGGTGCGGGGGAAGGCCGGTGGAGGTCCGGCGAGCTCAAACGGTGGCGGAGGTGGCCGGACGGGGGCTGAACAGAGCTGGGCAGAGGCCAAACGGGGCTGGACGGCGCACGGCGAGGGCGGCAAAGCGCGGATGGGAGACAGCGAAGCGCGCGGCGAAGCGGGCGTGCGGTGCGGGCGGCGGTCTAGCTCCGATGCGGCGGCGATGGCTTCGGTGAGCTGCTGTCCTTCTTCCTCAGCTTGCTGGTTTTTCACGAACAAGAAGAAAGAAGGAGGGGGTTTCGGTCACGTGGGGTTGGGGGAGAAGAAAGAGGAGAGAGAAGAAGAGATAAGTGAGAGAAGAAGGGTTTGAAAAGTCAAAGAAAAAAAAAGAAAGAAAGAGGAAGACAGCCAAGCATTCGGTGGAGGGGAGGGGGATTCGCACGAAGGGAAAGGGAAGAGAGAAAAGAAAAGAGAGAAAAGGGAGAGAGAGAGAAAAAAAGAAAAGAATAATTATATTCTAAATTTTCTTTTCCCTTTTCATTTTCCTTTCTAATTTCTTCCGGTCTTCGATTTTTCCTTCGATAATTTCTTTTTTGAAATTTCAGACTCGTCAATAATTTGACAAACGATGAGACGAGGTCCAAAAAATTGAATTATGACACACTCGAATATTTGATTCCCGAAACCAAATCAAATTCTATGATTAAAATCGACCGGATGTGATTTTAGTCTAATCTAACCAATTAGGTAGCTTTTAGAGATTTTACCGCGGATAGATCCCTTAACGATTTCACCCAATAGATTAGTTAACTCGCGAGTGATCGCCCGTGAAAAAAGGACCATAGGCACGCCGACGATATGCACATTTCATTTTATCGAAACGATCGAATTTCGTGATGTCACAATATGTTTTGTCCTTGTTTTTTGTCAATGTTCTTATGGAAGTGGAAATGCGACTTGAAAACATGCATGTTGATGTAGATGCATTTATTGTCATTATCGATGAATTGAGCTTTTTTTTGGTTCTCGATATCTTTTGGTACTTGGGTTTGCACCTCCTTGCTGCCTTGTTATTGATTTTTTTTTTTTTTTTTGGGTGAAAGTAAGTAATTAATATAATGGGGAAGGTCAAATGTACAACCAACCAGCTCCAAAATCTTACACTCAAATGAACATGCTCAATCTGAGTGGAAGGGAGCCAAGAAGAAAAAGCCAAAAGGCACCAACCCAAGTGGGAACCAGGAGCCAAGCGGCAAAAAATGCTAGGCAAAACGACCTAGCTACCAACAAGACACCTAGCCAAACGGACTAGAAACAGGGGAAGAGAAGATAATAGGATCCAACTCCCACGAGCACTGCAACCATCTCTGCTTAGCGGAGTCCTCAACATTCCCGTAGGTAATAGCCTTATCCTTCACGACCTTGATGAGATGATTCTTCATGGGTGGAACAAAAAGCGGCTCTCCCGTACATAGAATATTGTTCCTGTTCTTCCATATAATGTGGCATAGTGCACCAAAGGAATAACATGCCAGACACTTATAAAACTCCCTTCCTAATAGGAAGGTATTAGCCCAGCTGAGGGTCTCCTCCCAAGGTCTATTGGTCTAGGGGAGATTGCATCTAGTAGCCCAAAAAAAAGCAATACTCGAGGTAATGCAACAACCAAAAAAGAGATGCTCGATAGAATTAAGCACCTCGTTGCAAAAGGGGCAGGCCGCATCATCAATTCTACCATGAGACATAAGCAAAGCCTGAGTGGGTAGCCTCCGCTTGGTAATGATCCATAGGTCCAGTTGGTGACGAGGCAGAATGGCATTGCTTCAGATGAGTTGATGCCAGTTGACTCTCTCCTTCTTCCGCTGTATGATCTCCCAAGCTGAAGCCACCGAAAACATGCCTGACGACTCCTCCCTCCAACTAAACCGATCTTGCATATCAGTCAAGGTGGGAAGAGGCAAACCCCAAGACTCAATCTCTGATCTAATAGTTCGTCCATTCTCAGAGAAAAGGTCAGCCACCAAGGCTTGCCTAGAGAGGCTTGAGCTATATATGAAGGAATCCGTGAAAAATAAATTCAAGGGACCCATTGGATGCCAATTATTGAACCAGAGCGATGCTGCTAAGCCATCTCCTAATCTCCAGTGGAAGTGGAGCCAACATTCAATCCCGAGTTGTAGAAGTTTCTTCCAAGCCCAAGAGCAACAGGTCAGCTGCTTCACAACCTAGAAGTTCCTATTTTTTAAGAAGTTCGAATGGACCACCTTGATATTGATTTAATTTCTTGTATAAAGGAAAAAGAGAATGATGTAAAGGGAATTGATATGTCTTGATCTCGAAATTGATTTTCAAGAGAATAATGTAAAGGCTATTACTTGATCTTGCTCTCCAAAATTTGATTTTTCAAGTCATCTTTGCTTCATATGTTTATTATCCTGTTGAAGTGTGCAAATAAGAAGATGGGGTTCATAGCAAACTCCAAATCGGCTTGTTGTTCATGAATTTTGTTAGAGTTAGATTGAATTGTTGATTGGAGCATTAACAAAAGCTTCCTTTACTAAATTGGGTAGATGACAAGTTAACAGAGCTTTGAGCATAGTACTTTGCCATTATCTGATGAAACAAATAATTGACTGTCTAGCTTTATAAAACAAATACTTGTGTAGTTTGAAGATTGTTTGAATGGTAACTCATCAATGTTTAATTTACTGTGATTCACAGCTTCAGAGATGTATTGGTTCTGCTGTAATTGCTATGGGCCCAGAAAAGATGCTTTCTGCTGTGCCTATTTCACTGCATCCCGACAATTTTAGTTCTAGTAATGTTTGGTTGGGGCCCATTCTAAGAGATTATGTGGTTGATTCATAACTTGAGTATTACATGGATTATATGGTGCCCCTCACAAAATCTTTCAAGCATGCTAGTTCTGGAGGTATGTCGTCATTCTACATGACTTTTGTTTCCGTGATTTTCATTTTTCAGATATCATATTTGACGTCATAATAAGTGTGGAGATCCTTTGGCTGTTTGGCACAGATTCACCACTGGTTGTGCATAACTTATGAGTTATCAATTAAAAGCAACCTAGAATCTCCATCTTTAAATCCGTATTCAGATTCAAATCATTTTAAGCAGGGTAAAAGTCCTGCTTTTTGCAGAGGAAACACTAAATGTTCTTTGACAGGAAACGCATTTTCTAAGGAATAAGTGCACAAAGTTCCGTGCATTTAACCAAAACTCAATACAAAAACTTTTTTGTCCATCATAAACTCCTCACAATAGATCATCATCACGTGAGATCATTTTTGCATGTTCACAAGCTATGCTAGAAGGAGCTTTAGTCTTCAATAAGAGTCTCCATAGACTTATCAAGCTGGCTAATTCAACCTGCTTGTAAGCTGTGCTGAAAGCTTGTCTGAAACATTATAACAGAACTGTCAACTTCTTGATTTTTCTTTTTATTATTATATATGTTGATCCCATTTGATAGGTACCATCCCAAAGCGTTGACCTCTCCTTACTTGGCTTATGATACCCATTGAATTATGCATATAAATATTTTCTTATCGCAATTGTACATCTCAAGGTATGTTTTTTTGCATTCTGTAGATATTTGATAGGAGGGACAGGCCTGGGGAGCAAAATATTGTTGTTTATGCAATTTTATTCTTCATCTGCCTCTGTGACATTAACTTTTCCTTCCTTGATGCATATTTTTAGTGTGAGCTTTGGTTGAATGCCGATTGTTCATGTATGTAGTGGAGTCCTTAATCAGCATTACTTGATTTGAGTTTTGTTCAGTTCATCATTAACATTTTAGTGACATCGGGGATTTGATTGTGCTTCTGTTTATCTTTTCTCCAGGTAAGAAATCAGTACTTGGTAAGGAGCTGCTGGGTCATGCTCATGACCTTTGGAAACTGTCACCAGCCTTTTGTCGGGGTTCAAGTGATACAGACAAATAGTTTAGACGTTTGGCACTATTTTTTTTTTTTTTTGTTTTGGCGCTATTATTGACTGATTTTCTTAAAAAATATTCTTTTATGCATGAAAGTGTGGCTCTTGCTTTAAAGGTGATCTTCTTGCCACATTGGTGACATTTGGTTTACACTTGTTCTTTAGCTGGGAAGAGGTTGTTATACCATTTTCATATCTCCTGATAGTACCGTTCTAATTCTGCAGATCCTTGTGAATCAGAATACAAGTGTACTCAGCTCTAGAGTAGTTAAAGATTTAGACACCTGTAATGTGCAAGCATCCGGATTAGAATTGCAAACTCTACCGATTTACTCAAAGAAAACTGCAAGCAGAAATATCAAGGCTTTAAGTTCATGCTCTACTGAGTTGCTTCAACTTTTATTGGACTTATTTGTTGATTCCATTCCTGTGACAAGGTCATACCTGAAGGTTCTCCCTCAATCACTAAAGTCTTTTTTGGCTCTATACTAAATTTCTTACTAGTTATTGCACAGTTGTTTTCTCCTCTCCCCTTTCATATTCATAATTTTCCACTTACTTTGGTTATCTGAACTTCTCTCCAATTTTTTAGGCATATGCCTCATCTCAAAGATGCTAATAGGACTCATGTGCACTATAAGATAATAACAGGATACTAATACTCTATAATAATCCAAGCTCCATCTCCCCCTTCAGTCCTGTCCAGATTGAAAATAGTATAACTAGTAGGAGCTCTTTCTGTCAATGTTAATTGCTGGAAGAAGTAGAGAGGAATTCGAAGGTTTCTGTTTAGTACGAGGCAGTTGACATGCTAAATTTGATTGTTGGGTTGGTCAGATTCGGACCTGCCTAATCTCCTTCCTAGTGAGGCCGCATCATTCTTATAAGTGCTGTAGAAAGTATTGTGGAGACAGTTCACGTAGATGAGGTTGGCTACATGGACATATATTAGGTCATTATGTGCTAGTTGATATCCTATGGAAGCTTAAAACATTTTGGGATTCTAGCTAGAAGTTTCTGTCGTGTTTTTAGACCTCCCTCCAGCCCTTTTGACTTGTAAATTTTCCTTAAGTACAATTAATACTTCTGATTGCATCCTTCAAGGCACTTTTTGAATTGCAGGCATTAGTGGTTGCCATTGGGAGGAGCAGGCCAGGAATTTTGTTCCCATTCCCTGCCCTATGGGAAAAATATTGTGCTATCCCTGCTTTGCATGAGAGAATAGTTCCGAAGTGTGCCCCACTAGACAACAGCAGCATTTAAAAAAATCAGAAAATTAAGAGAAAAACCTTCACTGTCGGAATAGTTATATACTTTTGACTCCCTAGAATGAAGTGTGAATTCAAGATGCAGTGATCCTAAAATTATACAACTTACTTGGAATCCTCTACTCGGCATGATTGTCTTTCCTTTTCTCATGCCATTGACAATATCGAATCTTCAGATGAAAAATTATGTATATGGAGAAAAGCATTAGGTGGAGAACCGGCCGAGTAGGTTTGAAATAATGCAACATTCCATGACTGTTGAAAGTAAGTTTGGTTGGTATAAAGAGGTCAATGCAACTTTTTTTGGCATGATAAATTAGGGTGATTCTATAGGACATGTGGTCCTGTCACTTCAGGAAACTATAGTTGAACTGATTTGAGAAAATATAATTTTGACTATCAATTTAAGATTCAACTTGAACTTTTCATGTCCTTTTCTTTTTAAATTTGTAAAATATTATAAGCAAGTTGAAATTTGTGTTAACAAGCACAAAAACAAGTTCATATCATTAAAATTTGGATTAGATAATATTATTTTACTTGATTAGTTATTTTTCTATATTTGTTGTAATTTTATATTTTAATGTAAAATGGTGAAGGAAAATAATGGTATTGCTTTTGTGTGGTAGAAACATATGTTAGAAGCATGATAGCCATGCATAAGCTAGAACTTTCATGGTTTTTTTCATATTCTTACTGACAACAAATTATTCTTTAGAAATGGACCAATAAAAAAAAAAAGGAAAAAAAAGAGTCAAAGTTATGTGGGGTTGGGTTGGCATTGAAACAATGGATCGCGTACTTGTTATTAGAAAACCTCAAAGGAAAAGTTAAAAAGAATTAAAGCTATGAGGAGTGAAGTGTCATCAATGTTGTGTACCAAGTGTCTACCCTCCCTGAACTCACCATGGAACACCAAAATACTTTGAAGTACTAGATTCGGTCAGATAGATTAGGTTGGTCATTGTGGAATTGGATCAAACTTCTGGGCACTATAAAGCGTTCAATAATTTTGCGAATGAATTTTTCGAAAGAGAGGATTGAGTCCTGTGGATTGCATTGAATTAGCAAAAGGAAGCTGTATTGAGTAGCCGTCTTGAAGAACTTTAACTCTGATATATTCAGTCGATGCTCACGGATTACATTTTACTTTTCCCATTGCTTAGTAATTGACATACATAATATGAGTTAGATTATCATGCTCAGTTTTGATTTCTCAGGATCCTATTGGTTGCTTAGCTTCTATCACGGATTCTTCTGCAACCAGAGAAATATTTGTGTCATTTCTCAAAAGATTTGGCATTCTAAATAAGAGAGATGAGTTCGAGAGGGGAAGAGATGAAATGGATGCATCAACGGACAAAGAACCAGGAAATGAGCATGCCATTGATGTAAATGCTAAAAGGTAATGGAGAGAAAATGCTTGTGGATAGAATTGTTAGCAAGCTATGTTAATGATTAAAATGAAAGATTCATATATGTTCACATACGCATATACACTTGACTGCTGATGATACACTTGATAAAGGGGAGTCCTTTAGGTCACATTTGACAATTCATTGTAACAGATGTCTGATTATCGACAGACCAACTCTATTTGTGAGCATCCAGAACTTTTTTCTACTGTTAGCAATTGCAGAGATTACTAGGTTGCGTCCATATGCATAGATTCTATATTCTGCTAGCAGAATTTTGAGCTACCATGTTATGGAAATTGGGCACTGCTGTTTCCTCTTCTTGATGACATTTTGTCATCTGTCATGTTCTACGCAAGTACAGTAACATAATGAGGATGCATCCAATAATAAATCCACTCCTGTCATGTTCTATGCAAGGTCCCCCACCCCCCCCCCAAAAAAAAAAAAAAAAAAAAGAAACCAAAAAAGAAAAGTACGAAGAAAAGAAAGATCACCATCACACCCCCTTCATACAGAGTGATGAATCCACTCCTGTTAAGTACTAAGAGAATGCAGTTTCACCCAGGTGCTTGTTACTGGAGATATCCTCATTTATTATAAAAGGAGCACAGAAGGATCTCATTGATTTGGTGTTTAGCTTTGTTAAAGACACTTTTCAGGTGTGCATTGACTTTAAGAATAGTAGCTTTGTTTTCTTGATTTAATGGATGAGTTTAGTGATTTCTATAGCCTAAATCATTCATGAATTTTCTTCCACAAGGAAAGCAATGACCATGGCCATGCTGAAGCCTATAATGCTTTGAGCAAAATTTTGGAGGTATGTTTGTGTGGTATCTCCATTCAAGATATATTCTTACTGGAAGTGATTGTTTTTCTGTCATTTCTATTATGCAGGTGCATCCCTGGTTTTGTTCATCTCAATATTCGCAGTTGATTGATTTACTAATTGGCCTAAGGACTCCATCTGATATTGCAACTCTGAGAAGCCGCTTTGCCTGTTTCCATGTTCTGATAGTTCATGCATTAAAGGTCAGAATGTTTCTCGTGGCAATGCAGTACTTGTTTTCTTTTGTATGTTTGGTGTCTACTATTCTTGTGAAAAAAGTGCAGAATTTTATGTCCTTCATTTTTAGTGTATATATCACGTTTTGACGTAAATAGAAGCCATTTTTTAAATTTCTAATAACCTGATCCTACTATCATCATTCACCCATCTTCCCTTAATTCGTTAAAATAATATTGAATGTCATGAATGGCTTTTCCACTTTTAAGGCCATAAACTTATTTTTTCTTTTGGGTTGTGTCTCAACATGGAAGGAATCATATATGTACTTCTTGCGAACGGATTCTTAAGCTTTTGGTTATGGTGTATTTGCAATTGTAGCTCAAAATTAAGCAATATAAGCACCTCCATTGTTGATGTCATATGCTGTTCTATTTGACATGTCAAGTTGATTCTTCATGCAGATAAACTCTGTGGAGGAGCAGCAGGAGGAGGAGGAGGAGGAGAAAGAAGATTCAAAAGCTTTTTTCATCCTCAATGTGATTATACTTGTCTTAAAGGATGTAAGAACCTCCTTTACAGTGTGGGGGTGATGATCTACTTTCAGCACTAATCACTGTTGTGACATGAAATTTGCAGGCTAAGGAGGAATCTAGGAAGGAAGCTTATGATGTTCTCATCAACATAAGTTCCAGCTTGAGAAGCATTTCGCCTGTTAGTTCAGTTGCACCTTGTCAGAAACTGATTAACATGGTACGGTATTCCTCATTATGGGACATATTTGTGTAGCTTTGGTGGAAATTACTGCTTATATTTTAAGACATGTTTGATACTACATACATTCTAGAACATCAGGAACATGCAAGGAAAACAAAAATAGAACTTTAAAAGAATGAGTACATGAGGCATAGGCAGTTGAAAGTAACAACAATGGAAGAGGTTGAAGCAGATCCTTCTATCTTGTCTGACATACGTATTTTACAATGGTAGATCCTATGTAAGTTGTCATCTGGAGGGGCTTTCGTGTAAGTAATTGGTTTCTGCTCTGCCTCACGTAACATCCATAGATGGGGGAAAAGTTGAAGGAGAATGTAGTTTATTTAAATTCCTCTTCTTTGGCCAAGTTGTTGTTCCTGCAAAATTGGGAAACAGTGGACTGAAGTCCTCATGGTCTTGTGTATACTGCTTCCTGGTATTGGTTAAAATCTTTGTAAGTATGTGCATTGTATTTGAAGATTGTAAGCCTGGTATGGCTACGAATTGATTCAGAGGCCTTAAAACATATTTCTCTTCTACAAGAATAAAGCTAATTTCGTGGCTGCAGTATGGTTGAGTCACGGCATTTTCCTTCATTTATTCATGTCTAGCTGCTTCTGCCAAGGGATTAGGCTTTTGCAGTTGCAGCCAGAGGAGAAGATGATTAATGCCCTCTAACCAGTAGAAAAACGAAGAACCGAAATACAAGTGGCAAAATTTAAAAATCATGTGGTCTGTATCTTGTGGATGCCTTGTTGGCCCCTAAGCCTATTCAATCGAAATTTTGCATTTGTTTCATCCGATGAAAAATTGAGAAATTTTAAGAAGCCAAATTGGTTAATCGAGGGGTAGTGGAGTCCCTTTCTCATGTGTTATTATTAAAGCTTGGGTTCCTCGTGTAAATGGTTGCCCAAAGAAGTTTTATATGCACTGCACAGATGAACACTTTAAGTGTCTTGTGAACATCGGGGAATTTTATTTGCTTACAGGACTTTCTGTCAGATGATCGGGAGAGCATACTTATGTAGAAATTGTCTAACCTAATCTGCAATTTTCCTTTCTGCTTGTAGTTCTTAACAGTGATTTATTACTGGACAATTGCAATTCTCGGGATTGTAATTTTATTCAAGTAATAGAGTGTTGATTCTAAATAACATGCTTTCAGATAGTGGGCTATCTTTCTGGTTCATCACCTCAAATTACAAGTGGAGCTGTTTCTGCATTGTCCGTACTAGTTTACAAGGATACAGATATCTGTCTATCCACTCCTGATCTTATTCCTTCTGTTCTTTCTCTGCTACAAAGCAAAGCGGTGGAAGTGATAAAAGTGAGTATACCATTACCAAAGTAGATTCTTGCCCCAATTGGCATGGCTTGGGAGTTACTTCGTACACATTTTGCAGGCGGTTCTAGGTTTTGTGAAAGTAGTAGTGTCTTGCTTATGAAATGAAGACCTTCAGAGTTTACTTTCAGACATTGTTGATGGTGTTATTTCATATCTGTCTCCAGGCATCACTTCAGATCAAAGGCATGTGAAATTTACTAGGAGTTTGCTGAGTTTTTTTGTGATAATTCCATGCATACATCCTTCCAAGGGCCTCTTTTCTGCTATCTTGTAATGAATGTCCATTATCACTGTATATGCAGGTCATCGTCATTCTTGAGATAATGACTAGGAAGTGTGGTTTTGCTGCTGTTCAGCTTGTTACCCCAGAAAAGTACAAGGGTTTTCTTAAGACAGTTATGGAGGTAATGAATTCAACAACGCTTGGATGTGTATCCTACAGAAATATTATTTAGCAGTGCATGATTTCTGGAGGTCGTAATATTGTTTTGTAAAATGATCGCATGTTTGACCTTTTAGAATCGGCGAAACAAAACCTCAAATGAAGGCGGGATAGAGAACAAGGAAGCTTCCACAAATCAGAAAGATGTCAGGGGACGAGGATACAAAAGGAGATTGAAGAACAAAGATGGCTCCCCCCACTCAGGAGAATATGAAACTTCTCTTACTGCTGATGGCAGATTAGAAGGTTCTTGTTGGAATTTGTGATCCAATTCTAGAAACTTCAAGATGGATTTGAGCTAGAAGATTCAAGAAAAATTCTAGAATTGTCTACAAGCTTATGTGTCTAAGAAAATGTAGAAGTGTCTAGAAGAACTACAATCTAGAATTACCTAGATGAAGTTTACATGGACAACATTCTATAGAAATCTAGAATGTTGTACTAAGGTGTGACTCATGCCTATAAATAGGCTTGTAGTTCATTCATTTTAGTGAGTGAGAGGTAAACCCTCCACCTTGTGTGTGAGGTGAACCCTCCACCATGAGAGGTCAAGATCTCTATTGTACCTCCATCAAACTATTTTGTTCAACTAATGAAACTATTTTTCCCATGTCCTATATCCTTCAATTATCATATATTGTCCCTTGTCCATCCTCTACAAACTATACCATACACTTGCACATATCACAAACAAAAACTATCATCAATACCAACACTTGCACACCTCACTAATCAAAAACTATCATCCATAACTAAAACCATGCTTCCGCGCACATTTATTTTTTAACAGTTCTAAAAAGAATGGTGATTTGGCTGCAGGGAAATTTTCTAAGATTCAATCCAACGAATCTGGAAGGAAAAGGAAGAGGACCTTTCACAAACTTAAAAGCGGGGAAAAGAGAAAGATGGAACTAAAAGGTAGCATGAGCATGGAAACCTCAATAGAAATAATAAAGCATCCAGAGCATGCAATGGCAATAATGCTGTGCGGAAAAAACAGAAGAAATAAGTAGGAAGGATGAGGATACCGGTTTTTCTTGCAAAGCATCTTAAAGTTATGATGATTTTGTTTATCCTGGGCGCCTCAAAAGTTGGGCATTCGAGGACAAGTACACTTTCTTGGCTTTTACATATTTGGCCCTTTCGGTTTTGGGGGAAAAGAGAGATCTGAATATTCCACCTGGGTCTGCTTCACAGCCATGGATTAGATTTGGAGGTCATGGGTATGATAAGCTCGGTGTCCAAATGTTTGGTGCGCCATAAGGGGACAGAGAGGCTGTTCAAAGACAGTGTACACTTTACCTCCCACTTTCTCTATTCTTTTTCTTTTCTTTTCTTTTTTTTAATCTTTTTGTAAATGAGTGCAAGCTATATCTGACTCTTGTACAACCCTTGAATTGCTTAATCTTTATTTTCAATAAGTTGTAACTCATTGCGTGACATATGTTTTGCTTGTAATCAATGTACTTTATTATCCACTACATCGAATCTTGCAGTAGCTTGTAATTGCAGAGAGAGAGAGAGAGAGAGAGAGAGAGAGAGAGGCACTAAACGGGCCGTCTGTCCAAATTTTGTTTTAGTGTCGTATGTCCAAATTTTGTGCTTTGTAAGAGGTTTATAATCTACATTAATTACAAAGAGGAAAGGGTGGACCTCAGGCCGAGAATTAAGTCTAAATTTTGTCACATTACGTATACCAATATCAAATTTGTCATAACATTGAAGTGAAAAGGTTAATTGCATTTAGAGTGCATTAGTTACCGATAAAGTAAGTATGTTCTAGAAACATAATGGATGCTAGCTACTATTTGGGACCGAAATCATCTGTCAAGACACCTTCTTGAGTAACACTTGTGACGACAACCGTAACTGGGGCGCTATTCTCTTCTTGTACCTAAGCACTAACAAGAGTAGTACTTTGTAAACAAATAGTTGAAACAGAAGCACAGCTACATCCCACCACTTGGAATGATGCAGTGATATGCCGTAAGTTGTTTTGAGGATCATCTCACCTTTTAGTTTTGGTTCTCCTGGCTCTGCTAAATCAAACTCAAGACCGGTCATGACATTCTTGTATTGACCCTGCAAGGCGTGTGAATGTTTTGTATGAATGACTTGTAATTCATGAGATATTTGGGAGAACTCGAAGGCACTGATCCAAATCATATGCTTGTATTGTAAAGAGACGAAGTGAAACATGTGGTGAAGCCTTGTGGTGTTCTGATCAATCTATGAAAGAGACTGATAATAGAATCTTCATAGTATTACATTATTACATTGGTTAACATAACCTCTAGCATATGGAAAAGTGGGTCAACAATCCGAAAAGGAAGAAGGGAGTGGCGGAACTGTCGACCATTCAATACATTTCTTCACATCAAAATAGAAGGCATCTTACTTAGTTTATGTTGTTTCGAGATTTCCTTCTCTTAAATGTACCTCAGGTGGAAGATGAGAATTTTAACTTCAATGAGTTCAAATATGCAATGCAAGCAGTAGCGCATGCTCCTGGTGGAGTTTTACTAGTCGGACGATATTACTGAAACTGATGATAAATGTCTTCCATGTCATGGCTCTATGCATAAATATGTTGATAAATTTTCAAGCTTGATTTCGGAAAAATAGCTAATCACTGTATACTAACTACCTCAACTGCCCACTTGGCAAAACTGATGTAAGACATGGGGTACCGCCAAAAGGACTTGGGAAGATCAACAACAAATCTAAAGATCTGTGATGCCATCATCATTAGAACCTGAATCCACAAAAATTAGCTATGAACGACAACGTAATTTATAATAATTACAGGAAGGGAAGTTTAAGAGAGAAAATTTGCTTACGTTGGCACTAACTCCAGTTACTACAGCCATCGAGGCGTTGGGGACAAATAAGTTCACAACCATCATGCAACTCTCAATAATGGTGGTGCAGCAGAAGAAGTTAATGCAGAAATAACCATAGTGAGAGAATCCTGGATGAAGCTTCACCATGTAGAATATCGTCGTTCCTGAAAGCAGAGAATTTGCCACCGAGAAAAGGAGCGAAGAAAGGAAATTCGCAAGCACAAACAGGGTCTCGCCATAATGCCCATTGAGTCTCTCGGCATAAAATACCTGAGATAGACAAGAAAAGGATGTCATACGCTGCCGAGTTTTCTCCTTTTTTATTTAATTAATGTATATTCTTGCTTTGATGATGAGATCGATCCCGTATGAATAATCTTAAGCATCCTTTGAAAAAACTTAGTTAATTTTGCTTTAATCTCTCCAATTGATTGTGCAATACTCACATTCCTTTGTGACTATGAGTTGGAGTAGGCCATCAACTAAAAGTTCTTTAGTTAGATTTGTGTTATTTACAGCGTCTTATGCAACTTCACACCTATCATGGTGGAGCTTGTCTGTCCTGCAGAGGAAACTTAGTTCTAGTCCTAGCAACAAATCATTCTAATATCACCTCAAGTATGAAGATACTACTGATATATAATAGATGAAAATCGATCAGCCTCGATGCTTTGCTATACCTTCAGTTCTTCAATTCTGATTTAAATAAATTTTGATGTCTCGCTTATTATCATGTAAAAGAGGGTAGGCTTGGACTTAGGGCCAAGAATTGTATTTTCATCGTTTGTATAGACGGAACTAAAGGATATAGGTTATGGTGTTATGTCCCTCAGTCATCAAAGTTTATAATTAGTAGAGATGTTATTTTTGATGAAAATTCCATGCTTGAAAAGAGGAAAGTTGTTACTGAATCTACAGCATATGGGTATCTAGAAGGAGAATGTTGGAAAAGAGGTGGAGTTTCATATTGAGCATTCTTGGAAAACATTTGAAGATGTTCCTATTCAGTTAGAAAGTGACAAGGAGAAACAAGACTCAAATTCTATCAAAGACAAAGTAGAAGAAATTGAACTACCTTAGAGTTTGGTTGCGGGGAGGGCTAAATGACAACATGAAGCTCCGAGATTGAAGATGAAAGAGGGAATTTTGGGAGTGACAATGAGAGATTCAAGGCACGTTTGGTAGCGAAAGATTTTTAGTCAGAAGAAGGGGATTGACTTTAATGAAGTCTTCTCTCTAGTTGTAAAACATAGTTCTATTCGTGTGTTACTCGCATTAGTAGCCCTTTATTAATCTAGAACTTAAGTAACTTGATGTCAAGAACACTTTTTTGCATGACGAGCTTGAGGAGACAATCTATAAGTCTCAACCCAAGGGATTTGTTGTTGAGGGTAAATAAGATTACGTTTATAGATTGTAAGTTCATATGCCTTTGCGTGTTTACGTTGCTTCTGAGGCAAATTAGCTTCCTAATCGAGGTTTAGGAGTTGACTTTAATGAAGTCTTCTCTCTAGTTGTAAAACATAGTTCTATTCGTGTGTTACTCGCATTAGTAGCCCTTTATGAATCTAGAACTTAAGCAACTTGATGTTAAGAACACTTTTCTGCATGACGAGCTTGAGGAGACAATCTATAAGTCTCAACCCAAGGGATTTGTTGTTGAGGGTAAATAAGATTACATTTATAGATTGTAAGTTCATATGCCTTTGCGTGTTTAGGTTGCTTCTGAGGCGAATTAGCTTCCTAATCGAGGTTTAGGAGTTGACTTGTTAAGATTTGTATCTCATCCCGTTGTTGTTAAATATTTTCAGGCCTGTAGTATGGAGAACTGTCACGTGCGATTTGGGGTCTCGATGAATCAAGATGTGGACATGCCTGGTGTCACTTTTAGTTGGCCTCATCATCAGTGAAATTTAAGTTATGGGTTTTCGAGATAGTCAGTAGGAAGTGGTCATAAAAAGGCTTATAATTATTAAACTTCATAGAGTTAACAGTTTATAAATGAAAGTGCTATTTTGGAAATGTTGGTTGTATTTTTATTATCCATGTTGTTTGTTGTTTGATTGGGTGTTGTTTATATTAAGTACTTCACCATGCGTTTAACCGAAAGATAAAAGAATGGGTTGGCGACACGTTTTGAGAAGTTGCATTTTAATCGACCATTGTGGGATGTTCGCATGCTCGAAGTTTGGGGGTTGACAGTAAATGACGAAATTACATGCTTAGAATTTCTCATTTAAAGTTAACTTGAAATTTTCAAAGCTCTCCCAAACTTGCAGTTCCAATATAATTGTGTTGGTTGACAGTATTAAAATAACCCTCCATGACTCGACATTAATCTGATTAAACATGCATAGAAGATGACGTTTTGCCTAAGTCTCGTGCACGACCTCACCCATGGAACCATTAGTATTTGGTATGAGTCTAAACTTTTGTTTTATGTGCCGTGATTTTTCTGCAATTGGTGTCTAGATTTATAACATGGAACGGAGATAAAAGAGGCCATGTTAGCCCAAAGCAAGTCAAAGTACAAAACCCTCACACTCTGTAACCAAATTCAATCAAATCTATTTCGAATAATTCCATGTTGAATGGGTGAAACACTTGTCAACATCAACTGAGACTTAGATATGCTAATTTACAAGCACCTATTAATGAATGGGATAAACTAAGTTGCCAAATATTTAAGTTTCCATGATTGTACAATTCAATTGTTGTCCTAAAAATCCTAAGATATTATTATTTTGTCTATCAAAATTAGATTCCAACTCGACATATATGATATTTTTTGTTTTGTAACCACTTTAATAGGACAATTTTTTTCCATTATTTATATTTAACTTATATGATACCACCAACAGCGTGCAAATAATATTGGGTCTAGGTCCGAAGATTTGAACTTAACCGATTTGTAGGGCTTGAAGGGTATTTCATTGGCCTCCACATTATTGGGTCTCCACAGCCATAACCCCGAATGAGCTAATGAAGTTTCTAAGAATAATGGAATTTGGACTCCACCATCGGTAAATTGTATAATAACCTAAATTTAATATATGGTCATAGCAAAATTGTTGCGACCTATCCTCAGATGGACCATTAAGAATTTGGCTAATGAATTGTTAAGTTCAAATCTAGCTCGAACTCTCTCAAGCTCATACTAATTTGCAACTTATGTTTTGAGTTTTTAACATACAAATCACAACAGTAATCAATTTAAGGTGGATCGATTAGATCCCAAGTAAACACTAGGAGGATTACTTACTTTGAACCAGATAATCTAAAGTCGAAAACTTAATTACACTAATTAGCCAACTAATGCCCTTTTGGTACTTATTCGTGTTCAATCACCAAATAAAGTATTCATGCAGCATTCATGAGTCCAAGAAATGTATTTTTAGCTAGGCTAAGGAAATAGATTATAAAAAGCACACAATCGAAATAATGGAAATATGCAAATAACAATATGATAAAGCACAATCTATTTATCAAGGATTTTCACATATTTTAAGAGACGACTACTCAAAAAGTAATTATTAAGCTTTATCCTAACTTTATATATATATATATATATATATATATATAAAATCAGAAATTTTTTAATTTTTTAATTTTAAAAATATTTTAAAGAATAATAATTTTTTTATTCCGTAGATGAGTATTCGGGTAGGGCCTTAGGGTGCGTTTGGATGGGCATTTAGAAAGCCCATCCAGCCCCCAAAGCCCCTTCAGCCAAAGAGAGGGTGTTTGGCAACCTCCTCAAGGAGCTTTCAAATGAAAGTGGAGTCCTTGGAAATGCTGAAAACATTTTTTTTCTTCCTAAATTACCCTCATTGATTTTTCATATTTCCGTTATTACCCTTTTATTTATTTTATTTTTAAATGTAAAAGGAGCAGCCCTTCGCTAGACCGGCGGGCGACGGCCGTCGGCGAGCCAGATCCGCGCCGGCGGCCGTCGGCCGAGGTCGCCCGAGGGTCGGGCGACCTCCCGCGAGGGTCGCGCGACCCGGCCGAGGGCCGCCGCAGGTCCCGAGCCTCGGCGACCCTCGGCGAGGGTCGCGTGACCCACCCGAGGGCCGCCGGAGGTCGCCCGACCTCGGGCGACGAGGGTCGCTCGACCCAGGGGGCCGCGCTACCCAGGCGATCGCCGCCGGGTCTCGCGGCCGCAGCCGCCTCGCCGTCGCGCGAGGGTCGCCCGAGGTCGGGCGACCCGCGGCGCCCTCGGCTAGGTCGCGCGACCCTCGCCGGGCGGCCGCCGCAGCCCTTTCGCCGGTCCGGCGAAGGGTTTAGCTGAATTTTCAAAAAACAAAAAGAAAAGAAAAAATAATACCCATCAAAGCCCATTGTGAAAGTTTTTTTACCAAACGCACCTTCAACTCAAAGTCCATTTGCAAATTTTTTTTACCAAACACAACTGCATTCTCCCAAAATAGCTTTGGGCTTTCAGCATTTGCATTGGACTCAAAGCCCATTGCAAATGCTGAACCAAACGCAGCCTTAGAGCCCGGTCAGGATGTGGACTACCATGGGCCTTTGGGTTAGGCTCTTAATAAAAGCCTAAAGGCTCAACAACTGAAGCGCAATTTGACCACAACTAGGATAAATTCCAAGCCCACTCAACCAAATTAAACCCAAACTCAACAAGCCGAACTAAGCCCACCATTATCAATGCGAATCACACTCAAACTCTCCACATTAAAACAAGCCCAGACTCCACAAACCTAAAGAGACCAGGGAACGCTCATGGACTTACTGACAAAGGTAGCCCGGCCCAGCAAGCCCGAATCAAGGCCACAAAATCATAACGACAAGGGACAAAATGGGCCGTCGGTGGTGCTCCCTAACCGGCTCAGGGGCGGCGAATGAGGGTGAGCTCGATAGATCGGACAATGTCCGGTCGCCTCGCGCACCCCCAAGCCAGAATCCTTGGGAACTCGACGCAACGCACCCGAAAGAAGAACAAACAAGATTCAAACCAAGACCTACCGTGGCTTCAGCTCGGGAAGAAGGCTAACATCGGTAAGTTGTCGGTCGGGTTTCAAGTATGTCTATTGCTGGAGGACACTCACTCGATTTCTCACGGCGGACCTTTTTTCCTCTCTTTTCTCTCTCTTTGTTTTTTTTTTTATACCTTCTATCTTGAACCTCTTCGAACTCCCCGGTCAGCGTCCAAAGGCCTCCTTTTATAGGCTCTCGACCTGCGGAAAAGTCCAATCAGCGGAGACCCTTCACCCTCCAGTCTCTCGCGTGCTAGCCAATCCTTAGGCTACCCTGGCGGTCCCTTCTCCTCCTCCGTGCTTTGGCGTTGACCTATGCTCTACTATGTAATTTAATGGAATTTTTTTTTCTTTTTAATTTGGAGGCTAAAAATTAATCCATAATTTTTTATATAACTAACTTTAAGTCGACAATCAAAATTTTGTCGACGGCCAAAATTAGAGCAATGAAAAAGACTATTGTCATTGGAAGAACAATATGAAAAGAGGGATTGGATAAACCAATAATATGTAAGTGTTATTATGCAAGAAGAGATGGACAAAAGCTTGACAGCTCAATTCTAGATGGATATCCCTACAATCAAGGAAGACTTGGGGTCCTCTCTCTCTCTCACTCTTACACATCACTCTCACATCCAGACATACAAAAGAAAAGAGTCTTTGTCCGTTCTCTCCTTTTCGTGAAAACCACTCTCTCTCTCTCTCTCTCTCTCTCTCTCTCTCTCTCTCTCTCTCTCTCTGGATTGAAGGTAAATCTGTGGTCCAAGAAAGTTATTATGCAAGAAAAGTTGAACCAAAAGTTGAACCAAGACTCACTCAATTCTGGATGAATATTCGTACGTTCAAAGAGAAAAAAGTGTTTATCCACTTTCCCTTTTTTTGTACATAAATGCATGAAGTTAGATCTCTCACTTAACAATTATCTCTCTCTTGCTCCCTCGCTTAGCTAAGTTTTGTTTTCACAGACTTTGATTAAAGAACGGGAGATCTCTCTCTCTCTCTCTCTCTCTCTCTCTCTCTCTCTCTCTCTCTCTCTATGCATTGAGCTGGAGACTGAAATAACGACGGTTCTCTTTTCGGCTCAATATTTCTTCTCTATGCTCATCCTTCTTAGCATCACTAACTTAGCTGCTGCCGCCACTCTTCTGCCCCAAGAGGAAGGTGAAAAAAAAAAACCCATCGATCTTTTATTGCTTTCATAGTATTGTTCCTTTACCTTTTGGGCTCCAACGTACACCAAGTTTTTTTTTTTTTGGGTGCTTGTTTTTCATACATATATTCAACCTCAAGCACACACTAATCTGACATTCTCTGTGCTTGTTTTGCATGATACATTGCTGTTCCTTTTGACTTATCGGCTCTTTTCTCTTTCAGTGGATGCGTTGAAAGAAATAGCAAAAATGTTAGGGAAATCGGATTGGGATTTTTTCGCAGATCCATGTAGTGTAGAGGGTGGATGGGGTGACGACAAACTACTTGGTAGAACTACCAAAGCCATCACCCGCAAGAATTTCACCGACGCCCACAACAACACCATTTCCCACGTCCACAGCATGTCTCTCTCCCTCAACTTCATGAATTATACCATCGTGGATTCCTCGCTAGACTTTAATATTAATCATGCAATTGCACACCAATCTTTTCTCTTTATAGAGTTGACTGGTTGCCGAATTAAATCTCTTTGCACAATATTAGTATTTCATAAAATAAAATAAAAACACATTAGCCGATTTTTTGGTGGAAATGTAGCAACAATATGTAATCACTTATCATATTAAAATTACTCATGAAGTAATTATGAGCATAATATTAATTGTTCACGGTATGATTATACAAACTTTTATAAGTTTAATCAATACAATCACATATTATATGCTTAGCATTTAATTATATAAATCATATTTCTAGTGATTAATGGGAATGAAACTCAAAGATCATGGTTAAATATCAAAGTGATGAGAGTTATATTCCCTCTAACTTTAATTGTAAGGGTAGTTTCAGAATTTTACTATTCTCTCTTATTACATATGTTATTCATACTAATGCATGATAAGGCTATACTTTGAGTGATGCGTGCTTTTCATATTAGCTATATATTCCTTTACTTTAAAAAAAAAAAGACCTTTTTTTAGGCAATTTTTGAAGAATTTTTACATTTAGAATCGATTGAGATTTATGTATACATATCAATAGATGTAATAAAGCCATTTTGTAACATCATTTTGATGCCTAGTTTTTAAGTAAAGCTAGAATAAAGCCTTCGCGTCGTTGCGAAAACAGAATTCTTCAGGAGTAATCTCTTGCCGGCACCCTTCCGCCTCGACTGTTCAGATTGCCTTTCCTCCAGGTCTTGTAAGTACTCTCTTACTCCATTTCCCCTTTCTCCATTTTCGATCTTCTTCTTCTTCATCCTCTCTCTCTATAAACAGTGATGTCTCCCGCAACTACCTGAACGGCACAATTCCTAAAGAATGGGGCTCTACGAACTTGTACTACATGTATGCTCTCTGTCTCTGTCTCTGTCTCTGTCTCTGTCTCTCACGAGTGTACGTGGGTGCAGTTGTGTACTCGGAAACCGAATGACTGGTCCAATCCCGAAGGAGTTGGGGAACATATCCACACTTCAGTATTTGTGAGTGACCACTTGTCCCGACGCTCGCCTTTGGCCTCTTCGCTGTTTTAAATTTGATTGATGCTTCAAGATTTTAACTTTCATATTCCGCTCAAACTCGTCGAAAGCAATTGGCTTTCTGGACCTCTTCCTCCTGAGCTCGGGAACTTGTCCGGGTTAAAACGATTGTGAGTCTCTTGATGCTAATTCTAAGTTAGGCATCGAGTTTTTATTCGTTGATGATTTTGTATCTGGCGAGGGAATTTTATCCATTGGAGTGATCTGTTGAGAGATACAGCATTCAGGTTCTATTAACCAATGTGTTGTCATGGGTTTTTCTTGTTTCAGGTGGCTTACGTCAAATAATTTCACGGGGGAGCTGCCTCAAACATTTGTTAACTTATTCAACTTAATTGACCTGTTAGTTTCCAGTATCCACAAATTCAGCTAATATTTAGCCATTTCTATTTTTTTCTCCTTCATATGAATCATGTTGTTTAATGCACTGTAGGCAACTTGGTGATAATCAGTTCACGGGAAAGATACCCGATTTTATTCAGAACTTTACAAATCTCCAAACACTGTAAGGCTTAATGCTTCTTCTCATTTTAAGTTGGTCTCTATAGATATACCCCCAAGACAATAACATCTATGAACTGTATCATCGGGGTTATTCAAGGAAGCGGATTGCAAGGGCCGATTCCCTATGGGATCGCACTTTTGGAGCAATTAAACGACTTGTCAGTATGGAATTTTGGCATTTCGATTTGATCTCTCTTTCTTTAAGATGTTATCAATCAAATAAAGCTCCCGTTTGATTTTGATATGCAGGAGAATAAGTGACCTCGATGGACCCGAGTCTTGTGTTCCACAACTTAACAGTACAATTATTGAAACACTATGAGATTGATGCTCCTTCATAGATAGTTTACTTTATGCAAAAGAGCCAAATCGTCTTAGCAATGTGACAATATCGGTGTTATTTTCTTATAGGATTCTGAGGAGCTGCAATCTCATGGGAGAGCAACCTGGTTATCTAGCAAATATGACAAATCTAAAAATATTGTGCGTAGAGAGCGGCTTTTCCCTTTGGCTATTCCAAGCAGAATAAATAATTTTACCCTTAAGGAGTGAAATTTCTACTAGTTTTTGGTTGACTATTGGTTGCAGTTAAAGAACCCATTTAAGATGGCTTGAAGGTCCCTTACTGACTTCAATGGTGTTTTGATATTTTCTATTGATATTGCTGAATTTTGACTGATGTGGCATTTAAACTCTTGGTGATTGTGGCCTCTGCTGTAGAATATACAGTTTCGCACAAAAGTATATGGACTTTTTCTCTCTGTGAGAATTTGTGGAACTATTGTCAAATGTTCTAAAAACTCAAACTATTAGATGGAAGCGTGGTTTGTTATTTAAATATTCTAACACTCTCTTTGTTTTCACTTTTCTAGCAAGAATTCTTACCTTGGTTGTGGTTTCCCATTTCGTCTAATTTACTTTTGCTTTGATATGTGTTGGGAATAACGGATCCCCAAAACCGGATTCGATACTAAATCGAACCCCTAAACGAATGCGGAAGACAAGCCCGAGAAAATCACGTATCACCAATCCTAAAGCACAGATTAAACACCAATGCCGATAAGAGGAAGAGAAATCCTATCATGTTTGATCCGAAGACGTTGATTGGCCTTGAAGGGAAGACGGCGTCGCCTTATGCGTTCGCTTTTCTTTTTGGAGGGAGAGAGGAGGGAAAAACATACGTTCAACAATGCCAAAAACGGTGTCTTCGTCTCTCTCTTTCATCCCTTATATACGTTCGCTCAAAATTAGAAACGTACCCCTTCATCCACGGGCCCTAATCCTGTGGGCCGGGCTTTTAGGCCCAACATGGGCGGACGGGCCTTAAGCCCATCACATAAAACCATCATCTCCCACTCGCACATGGTGGGCCGAACATGATTCTCTTTACCTCTCTTCAACATTCATACTGGTGAATAATCCGTGCGACCAGCATACTTTGAGAGCTCGTTGCCATACATCTGTTAGGAATATATAACAGCTCATAATGGGCATCACATCCTGAGTAGATTTAGTATGCAGTACCCTAGATCGATCGATCACATTCATATCTCTCTTGATCTCTTTCAAACAATGATATATATATATATATATATATATATATATATATATATATATATATATATATTGTATTCACAATTATGATTATCACAAAGACAGTCATAATTGGTTAACCGGTGAATACAAAACTATAATGTGATTCTCCAAATTCGATCTTCCTCTTTCCTTCAAACTCTCAATTTCAGTTCAGCTTGCTTTTCTATAAATGTCCCATTAGATCGAATCAAACTCATGACCATTGGCAACATCCTAAGATAGCAAACACTAAATAGAAATCTTGAGAATAAGTAAGAGTCATAAGAGGACTAAAAATTGAGGAACTCTTTTCCTCAAGAGTCTCACACGGCATAAAAGTTGAGATCAAACTTTTGCCACTCTTATTGGTCGTCTCATGCATACGTAGTATGAAATACGTATTACGGTATTAACTCCTTTCCCATGGAGCGTATGTCTACACCTTCAATACCGTACAGATGATAGTTCAGACATACCCAATGTCTAACTTGAGTTCACGTATCTACTCATTCACAAAATTCATCGAACCGACATCCGGCATCATAGACAGATAAAGTAAAATATGTGGGGTATTTTACTTTCGGACATAGTAAGTATTATGTCCTCATCTTAACACCCAGTTAAGGCAACATACGTGTTTTAAGCTTGAGCTCTCGATTATCACCTAGATAATAAGCTTAAAAACAGTCTCATCTCTATTTATCACACAGTAAATAGAGGCGATTATCGTGTGAGTGGGCTAATCTTATATTTGTCCGACATACTTTCTCAATTTAAAGTAATGCACTGAGCATTAAGATGCATAAAGATCAAACAAAGATTCATAGGCATTAATGATGAAAAAACACAAATTCATCAAATGTGAACACTTCAGGAAAATTACAATCCAGTACATCAGAATCTACGCAATCCTAGAGATTTCACATAGCCACAAAACACATCTCTAGATATTGGCTTTGTCATAGGATCTGTTACCATTCTATGCGTAGATATGTACTGTAAGTTCACATCTTTTCGTGTAACCATATCTTTGACAAAATTATACTTGGTATCTATATGTTTGGTCTTGCCATGATATTTTGGATATTTAGTGTACGCTTTCGCTGCTTGGCTATCACAGTTAACCAATAACAAATCTGCAGCACTTCCAATAACACCTAAATGATCCAATAATCTCTTAAGCCAAACATCTTCTTATACTGCTGCTGATAATGCCACGGACTCATTTTCCATCGTGGACAAGGCTATACACTTTTGTTTCTTATTGCTCCAACATATGGTGCCATTATTCAGTAAGAAAACAAACCCAAAGGTAGATTTTCTTTCATCTAAATCTCCTCCCCAATCAGCATCAAAATAACCTTAGAGTCACAGATCATTTCCTTAATAACTCAGCGTATAATCAGTAGTCCCCTTTAGATACCTCAGTATACTCTTAACGGCTTTCCATTGTGCTGGACCTGGATTGGATTGGTATCTACTCACCATTCCAACTGCAAAACATATGTCAGGTATTGTACACATCATAGCGTACATCAAGCTCCCAACATCACTAGCATAAGGAACATATTTCGTTTGTTCCTTCTCTTGTGGAGTCTTTGGACACAGTCTATGGCTCAATCCTTCACCTTTTGCAATAGGAGTGTCTATGGATTTACAATCTTGCATATGAAATCGTTCAAGAACCTTATTTATATATGATTCTTGCGAAAGAGACATCAATCTCTTCGAACGATCTCTTGAAATCTTAACTCCAAGAATGTATGCAGCCTCACCCATATCCTTCATCTCAAAGTTGGAAGACAACCAACTCTTGATAGTATTAACAAACTCCATATTGCTTATGGCAATTAATATATCATCAACATATAATGATATGATCACAAATTGATCTTTGGATCTTTTGATATATACACAATGATCCTCATCAATCATTGTAAAAATCATATGCCATTATGGCATTATGAAAAACGTATATACCATTGTCTCGATAACTGCTTGAGGCCATATATCGATCTCAAAAGTCGACATACCTTACCTTCTTGGCCTTCCACTATGAAACCAGCAGGTTGTTCCATATATATTTTTTCCTCTAATTCTCCATTGAGGAAAGCAGTTTTTACATCTATTTGATGTAACTCAAGATCCATACTAACCACTATTAACAGAATAATGCGAATCTAGGTAAATCTCACTACTGGAGAAAATGTATCTTCATCATAAATTCATTTCTGTTGATTATACCCCTTCGCCACAAGGTGAGCCTTATGTCTCTCTATCGAGCCATCAGCCTTTCGCTTTATTTTGAGAACCCACTTGTTCCCAATAGCTCTGCGTCCTTCTGGAAGATCAACCAGTTCCCAGACTTGGTTTGACTTTATTGACTCCATTTCCTCTTCCATTGCATGAATCCATTTTTCCTTACTAGGGCAATTCAGAGCCACATTAATATTTATTGGCTCATCCTGATCTTGCAGAGCAATCATAAAAGTTTCCCCTTCAATGTCAAAACGTCGACGATGAATACTTTGGCGACTTGTTCACCGTATGGGAGATTGTACACTTAGCACATCATTCCCCATAATGCTCCCACTTGGATTAGATAATGATGATGTCGTCTCATCATGTGGTTGTAATTGAGAATGAGTTGAATTCAATTAATCACTTCTCATATTACTCCCACTTGGACGAACTCCACTAATATCATTATCTTGATCCAAGATTACAAATAGGGAGTAATCTTCTCCTATTTCGCCCTTCTTAGGAAATTCATCCATTAAGAATGTGACATCCCGTGATTCAAATTCAGTTATACTCCCACTTTCCTGCTCACCTATGAACACATACGAGTGTTCGGAGTATCTCATGAAAATACTCTTATTTCCTTTGGGACCCAATTTCCCAAACTTGTGAGAGGACTCATGAATATAGGCAGCACAACCCCATGGCTTAAGAAAACTTAAGTCCGGTTTTCTACCTGTCCATAACTCATATGGAGTGGAAGTAACTGATTTGGAAGGCACCCGGTTAAGTACATAGGCAGCAGTTAACAACGCATCACTCTACAAAGTAATAGGCAAGTTAGCATGTGTTATCATGAACCTAACCATTTCCAGTAGGGTTCTGTTTATTCTCTCTCCAACACCATTTTGTTGAGGAGTATATGGAATAGACAACTGTCTTTCTATTCCTTTTTCATCACATAATTTTCTGAACTTATCAGATAAATATTCTCAACCTCGATCAGATCTAAATACCTTTATTTTCTTGTCTAATTGATTTTCTGCCAGGTTCATAAACCTTCTGAAACAATTTATGCTTCAAATTTATGAGAAATCAAATAGACATATCCGAATCGAGTATAATCATCTATAAAAGCAATGAAATAAACAACCCATTGCCTTCCTCTCACATTCATTGAACCACATACGTCAGAATGGATTAAATGCAGAGGAAATTTAGCTCTTTTACCTTTTCCAAATGGTTTCTATGTCGTTTTCCCTACTGGGCAATGCTCACATATAGACAAATCGACTTTTTCAATGTCGCCCAACAAGCCATCTTTGGCTAGTCTATTCATATGTTGTTGGCCAATATGACCAAGCCTAGCATGCCACATAATCACATCATTATCATATGAAGTAGAAGACGTGAAACAAGGGAACAAAAAATATTGACATCACCACAGTCAACATCTAATACAATAAAATCATCCAGAAAGTGACCACAACCATAGTAGTTTGTATCCAAATGCAAATCTACATCTTTATTACGGAAGTTCACACTAAAACCAAGTTTAACCAACACCAAAACAGACACTAAATTTCGATGAATCTCCGGAGCATATAGAACATCATGTAGGAACAAGGTGCGTCCACCACGCATGTTCAATTGGCTGGTGCCAATCCCTTTAACTTCATCTCTGGAGTTATTTCCTACATAGATCCACTTAGTTCCAGTTGGTACTCGTCGGAATTCCACAAAGGATCCTCTATCCTTCGCTACATGGTCTGTCGCTCCTGAATCTACAGTCCATAAAGGATTGGATTCAGCCAATAATTCAGAACTTGACACATAAGCAAAGTTCTCAAATGTACAAGAGGTGTATACCTTCTTTGGCTCACAACAGATGCGAGCATAGTGACCATTCTTGTCACAATTGTAACACCTCACCCTTGACATTTTCCTCACTTGAGGATGTTTCCTCTCTTGTGTTGGTTAACTCTTGATTTCTTGCAATAAGGACTTGATCCTTTACATTCCCACATATTGAACGAATCAATACACTTGCGCTTAGAGAACAAAGCCCTTTCTGAGCTAAAACCAGCATTGAAAATATCTATTTTAGGCTCAAATGCCGTTAGACGGTTCTCGCTTAGCTCAAGGTGGCGCACAGCATCCTCAAGATCTTCCATAATATGGTCAAGAGCTTCTCGTGTTTCTTGCTTTTCCAGCACATATTGAATCTTCATATTCAATATTTCACAATTGCTGCTGTTCATATCAGCAATTACATTCTTAGTTGCTGAAACCATCGATCTGAACACATTAGACATACATGCACGAATAATTAATGCCTATCATTTATGCATCCACTTTGCATAGACCCATCATATCAATGAACAATTTTAAGTAAGGTTTTAGAATCAAAAGGTCACTATGTTTCCAATCATCCTCCAAAAATCCTAACTCAAAATTATTATTGAATAAATTATATGAAGTTACAAAAACTTCTATAAACTACCCACACAAACTAACTACCCACAAAGAACCGGTAATAACAGAAAGCAAATAATAATTGACATCCAATAAAACAATAATGCTTTCACAAAATACAACTAACATATCGGTTGCTACATCAACAACAATCAGGTAGTAAACATTACATAATTAATCTAAGAAATAAATAGGGAATGTCCTTTCTAATCTATCAGTCAAAATATCTACGAAATTTGAAGGCACATTTGCTAACCATGGAAAAAACTTTTGGAGAGCTTTCATGTCGCCACCAAGACGCATTCACTCTGCGCCATGTGGTGCTCAATCTAAGGGTTGGAGTTTTGGTTAACCCAATCCTATAGTACTCTCTTACAAAAGCTTCCACTAGCCTCCTATAACCCGGGACCACGTTGACCTCCCATAACTGATCTAACACTGCTTGCCATTCAGGTGGAAGAGTGTTCATCAAAGCCAGCACCTTCTTAAAATCCGACATAAGATAACCATTCCATAAGATTTCCTATATCATCTGATTGACCCTGACCACATGTGATACTAAATCACCGTCATGCCACCGATAATTAGCTAAATCTGACATCAGCCTTTTAAGTCTTGCATTTTCCTCGTCCGTTCTCGGGATTGTAGGTATCCGTGCATAACGCATCATAATTCTTGCAACAAATGCAGAACTAAAAATGGATTACTTATAATCCATAATGTACATAAGGGAAAATACATAATTTTCCATGATTCATGCAACAAATGCATAATAAAAACAATGGATTACTTATAACCCACATAGACATAATTGAAAAAGAAACAAATTCCTTTTTTTTTCCCCGGTCAACAGTCAACGGTCAAAGTCAACGGTCAACGGGTCAGCGGGCGCGGGTCGTCGGACCGGGTGGACCGGTCGAGCCGGTCAGACCAGTCGCGCCGGTCGGGCCGGTTCGGACGAACCGAACGCACGTGCTACGCGCATGCGCGGGCTGACGTCACGCAGACGTCAGCTGGCACGTGCCGCGCGCGTGCCAGGTTTCCGCGCGGGTCGGGTTGGGTCGGGTCGCCGGCCGGCCAACGGTCGTCGGCGATGACATCATCGATGACGTCATCTCGGCGGTTACCGTGACGTCAGCACGAGCCGGTTCGCCGACCGGCGCGTGCCATTTCACCGGCCGCCGACGCCGCGCACGTGCCGGTTCGCAGACCAACGCGTGCGCTACACGCGCTGGCCGAGCCAGCGCTTCGGGCACGTCGCGCCCACGCGCAGCCGCTTCTAGCCGCGCGTGTGGGTGCGTCCGGCGTCTCCCAGTGGTGTACGACCAGTCGACAGACTCGTCTCGTCGAGTCCTTTCACCCTAAATCTTTAGAAATCGATTTCGAGTTACAGAAACTCGAAAAATTGGACGAATAGTGCTCGGGTGTCAGGATTTCTCGCCTCGATCCGTGTCGGCCAATTTTCTTTGCGAAAAATCAATCAAAAAACATGAAAAGGGTCGGGAAAACATGAACTAGGGCTCTAATACCAATGTTGGGAATAGCGGATCCCCAAAAACCGGATTCGACACTAAATCGAACCCCTAAAACGAATGCGGAAGACAAGCCCGGGAAAATCACGTATCATCAATCCTAAAGCACACCACGGATTCGAGCGTACCTTGTTAGCCACAGATTAAACACGAATGCCGATAAGAGGAAGAGAAATCCTATCCTGTTTGATCCGAAGACGTTGATTGGCCTTGAAGGGAAGACGGCGTCGCCTTATGCGTTCGCTTTTCTTTTTGGAGGGAGAGAGGAGGGAAAAATGTACGTTCAACAATGCCAAAAAAGGTGTCTTCGTCTCTCTCTTTCATCCCTTATATACGTTCCCTCAAAATTAGAATCGTACCCCTTCATCCACGGGCCCTAATCCCGTGGGCCGGGCTTTTAAGCCCAACATGGGTGAACGGGCCTTAAGCCTATCACATAAAACCATCAATATGTTATCTTAACTTGTTAAGAGCATTAATGCAAAATGGAGGCTTCTAGTGGTTGATTGTTTGGAAACTTTCCTTTCGGTGGTTTACATTCTCGAATCTCAGCCCTACAATATCTAGCTGGAGTTTTATGCTTGACTGTTGTACACTTGTCGAGACATAACATTCATAGTTCAAATGAGAGCATGGCTTCAAATGCATCTCTATACAAGTCAATTCTTCTTGTTCATGTGGTCATATCTGTAAGATTTAATAAACGCTACTTTTAACAGCAACATTTTGCCACTCTGTCATGGTTTTGTTTGTTTCGCGAAAAACATTTTCCTGATTTTCCAGCGTTCGGTTTGTTTAGGAAAATGAGTTAATGGAAAATGTTTTCCAAGTCAATGAAAGATCTATGTTTAAATTTAGGAAATGATTTCCTCTTTTGAAAAAGTGGGAAAACATTTTCCAAACTATGAGTTGGTATTGGTGCTTGGACCCGCAGCTCTTTGCTTGGACACAGGAACTCTAATGCCTGGTTCTTGGTCCTCAGCGTTCAGGACTAGGTCTTCAGCACCTGGGCCTAGTCCATCGAGGCTGGGCCCGAAGCCGTGGTGCCCTAGCCCAATGCCCTAATACCTGACCCCGAGTACATAAAAGTGGTGCTTGGGTCCTTGACACTCAATACCTGACCTCGAGTACATAAAAGCAGTGCTTGGGTCCTTGACACTCAAGCTCTAGTCCCCAGCACTTAGGTTGAGTCCGCGAAGGTCGTGTGCAGGTCCTTGGTGCTCAAGTTTGGATCCTTAGTTAATGAAATGTTTTTTCTTATAAAAATATTTCTTTTTATCCCGTGGCCCGTCGCCATAGTAGACAACTGGCCGAGGAAGAAGTTAAAAGAAAAGGATTAAAAAAATAAATTAAAAAATCGAACTTTTTGGCAATTTTTTCCTAGAAAATCAAATTAAATTTTCCATACTAAACAACGGGAAATATTTTCCGGGTATTTTCAGGATTTCAGTCAAGCACCGGAATATTTTCATTTTCCTAAAAAGATAACTTCATGGGAAATATTTTCTGAAAACGTTACATTTTCCACGAAACAAATGGAGCTTAATTTTTTGTTTTTCTGACATTCTTGAATGACCAAATTTCTGTGGTTCTGCTGCGGCTTATCACATACTCTATTCCCTTTCCTGTTTTTTGAAATCCTCATTTTATTCTTTATTTTTTTATTCACTAGAGCGGATATATCCTTTTCTAAGCACCCTAGTATTGAGTCGGCATCCCTTTATTCATAAATAATATATTGTGAAGGAGATGTTTTCAACAAATTACGATGAGCTTTAGTTTCGCTCCTATTAGATTAGTGAAATATCCCAATCTGAACCATAATATGGTGCATTCCTCGGGACGCACTCAATTTAGTGCCCAAATAGCTTTTCTAGTTATATAAATTGAAAATTCCATTTTGTAAATATGATTTACAGCAGTTTTGTATACTTATAGCATGTGACCAACTAGAAACTTGGATTTAGGCAATGAGTGCCTCCGGAGATGAATGTCTAGTAGAAAGCTTAGGCACTAGACAGTTGACCTGTATGTCTAAACATCTGAACTGGACTTTGTATGTTCATTGATGTTTTCTGTGTTTGTACAATCGTCTGAAGTATGCTCAAAGAGTTTCCTGAGGGAGTCAGTTGAAAGTATCTTCTCATTATATATGATAAAATTTAAACGTGCGCGGAAGCATGGTTTTGGTATTAGTTATAGTTTTTGGTTAGGTATGTGTGCAAGTGTATGGTATAGTTTGTAGAGGATGAACAAGGGATAAAGTAGGATAATTTGAAGGATATAGGACATGAGATATGGGGGAAATAGTTTTATTAGTTAAACAAACTAGTTTGATGAAAGTACAATGAAGGTCTAAGACCTTTCAAGGTGAAGAGTTCATCCCCACATACAAGGTGGAGAGTTTACCTCTCACCCACACAAATGATCAACTTCCTAGCCTATTTATAGGCGTGAATTCACCGCCATACTCCACCGACATCTAATACAAAAAATAATATAAAATTACAACTTGCTTCCCTTGTTGCGACTTCTTCCGCATCTTCTGGTGGCTTCTCCATTTATCTTCATTTTTCTATTCTTTCGGCTGCCCACGTACTCTAGATCATTCTTTCTTCATGGTCAAGAGTCAACAATTGTGGGCTGCATCTTTCCTTCACGTCCAGGTACTTGAACTTTGCTTCTTGCTCCTTGAAGGCTCCAGTAATTACTATAATATTATTTTATTATGTGCCCATTTTCACGTGTTTTCCATGCACGTAGATTTCTCTGGCTTATTCTAGGATTTTCTTTGATGTTTGGCTTCTGCTTACTCACGTAGTCTTGCTGTCCACGTAGTACCAGAAGCTGCTTCAACATTTGAGAGTTTTATTCTCCATTAAGCTAGTAAATTCTAGATTTTGTTGAAAATGGATCACCAATTTCCAACACTCCCCCTTGATCCATTTTCGGGATAATCCAGACTTGTGTTGTAAAGTCTCGGACATACCTGAAAATTTTTCTTGTAATTTGTCCCATGCCTTTTATGTCGTCTTTATTCCATGATCCCTTGTATTCTCCCGTCGAAACACTTGCACTTGCCTCGAATGTGCATGTTTTTTCTTCAACGATGTCCCATACGTCTCGGAACATCAAAATGCATTTAGTTGTAGTTGTTAGCTCGGGCTCGGGCTCTGGCTCTCGTAGGCTCTGGCTCTGGCTCCGGCTTGGTTCTGGCTCTGGCTCCGGCTCTGGCTCTATTGGCTCTCGCTCGGGCTCTGGCCTTTGATTCTGGCTCTGGCTCCGGCTCTGGCTCCGTTGGCTCTCGCTCGGGCTCTGGCCTTCTTAGTTGAGGATGGTGAGGACAAACGCCCATAACCATCCGATGTGCCTATCTCTGGCTTCACGGTCCCTTACACCTGGCTCGATTCACGAACCTGGTGCAACCGGCTCGATACCATGATAAAATTTAAATGTGCGCGGAAGCATGGTTTTGGTATTAGTTATAGTTTTTGGTTAGGTATGTGTGCAAGTGTATGGTATAGTTTGTAGAGGATGAACAAGGGATAAAGTAGGATAATTTGAAGGATATAGGACATGAGATATGGGGGAAATAGTTTTATTAGTTAAACAAACTAGTTTGATGAAAGTACAATGAAGGTCTAAGACCTTTCAAGGTGAAGAGTTCATCCCCACATACAAGGTGGAGAGTTTACCTCTCACCCACACAAATGATCAACTTCCTAGCCTATTTATAGGCGTGAATTCACCGCCATACTCCACCGACATCTAATACAAAAAATAATATAAAATTACAACTTGCTTCCCTTGTTGCGACTTCTTCCGCATCTTCTGGTGGCTTCTCCATTTATCTTCATTTTTCTATTCTTTCGGCTGCCCACGTACTCTAGATCATTCTTTCTTCATGGTCAAGAGTCAACAATTGTGGGCTGCATCTTTCCTTCACGTCCAGGTACTTGAACTTTGCTTCTTGCTCCTTGAAGGCTCCAGTAATTACTATAATATTATTTTATTATGTGCCCATTTTCACGTGTTTTCCATGCACGTAGATTTCTCTGGCTTATTCTAGGATTTTCTTTGATGTTTGGCTTCTGCTTACTCACGTAGTCTTGCTGTCCACGTAGTACCAGAAGCTGCTTCAACATTTGAGAGTTTTATTCTCCATTAAGCTAGTAAATTCTAGATTTTGTTGAAAATGGATCACCAATTTCCAACACTCCCCCTTGATCCATTTTCGGGATAATCCAGACTTGTGTTGTAAAGTCTCGGACATACCTGAAAATTTTTCTTGTAATTTGTCCCATGCCTTTTATGTCGTCTTTATTCCATGATCCCTTGTATTCTCCCGTCGAAACACTTGCACTTGCCTCGAATGTGCATGTTTTTTCTTCAACGATGTCCCATACGTCTCGCAACATCAAAATGCATTTAGTTGTAGTTGTTAGCTCGGGCTCGGGCTCTGGCTCTCGTAGGCTCTGGCTCCGGCTTTGGTTCTGGCTCTAGCTCCGGCTCTGGCTCCCTTGGCTCTCGCTCGGGCTCTGGCCTTTGATTCTGGCTCTGGCTCCGGCTCTGGCTCTTGTGGCTCTCGCTCGGGCTCTGGCCTTCTTAGTTGAGGATGGTGAGGACAAACGCCCATAACCATCCGATGTGCCTATCTCTGGCTTCACGGTCCCTTACACCTGGCTCAGTTACGAACCTGGGTGCAACTGGCTCTGATACCATGATAAAATTTAAACGTGCGCGGAAGCATGGTTTTGGTATTAGTTATAGTTTTTGGTTAGGTATGTGTGCAAGTGTATGGTATAGTTTGTAGAGGATGAACAAGGGATAAAGTAGGATAATTTGAAGGATATAGGACATGAGATATGGGGGAAATAGTTTTATTAGTTAAACAAACTAGTTTGATGAAAGTACAATGAAGGTCTAAGACCTTTCAAGGTGAAGAGTTCATCCCCACATACAAGGTGGAGAGTTTACCTCTCACCCACACAAATGATCAACTTCCTAGCCTATTTATAGGCGTGAATTCACCGCCATACTCCACCGACATCTAATACAAAAAATAATATAAAATTACAACTTGCTTCCCTTGTTGCGACTTCTTCCGCATCTTCTGGTGGCTTCTCCATTTATCTTCATTTTTCTATTCTTTCGGCTGCCCACGTACTCTAGATCATTCTTTCTTCATGGTCAAGAGTCAACAATTGTGGGCTGCATCTTTCCTTCACGTCCAGGTACTTGAACTTTGCTTCTTGCTCCTTGAAGGCTCCAGTAATTACTATAATATTATTTTATTATGTGCCCATTTTCACGTGTTTTCCATGCACGTAGATTTCTCTGGCTTATTCTAGGATTTTCTTTGATGTTTGGCTTCTGCTTACTCACGTAGTCTTGCTGTCCACGTAGTACCAGAAGCTGCTTCAACATTTGAGAGTTTTATTCTCCATTAAGCTAGTAAATTCTAGATTTTGTTGAAAATGGATCACCAATTTCCAACAATTCACATAAACTTGCTTTGCAGAGACCTCAGCTTCAACAAACTGAGTGGCAAAATCCCTAATTCCTACAGCAGCCTGGAAAACGTAGAATATATGTACGTACTTCGATGCTGAACTTAGGCTTCTTTTCGTATTTTGTAGAAGAATCTAAAGTCTCAAGTTTTCTAGTGGTCAAGCTACAGGCAACTTTTACCATAAAGTAGTTGAGCTATCAATAGAACTTAGACCATGATAACATATTCATTTTTTAACTCTCAAAGTCCTCAGGTCACGAATGCTTATTACTTCACCATCAAAATTTTGTAATGAATTGAGTTAAGAATTTATGATTATTGTCAAGTAATTATTTCGGTGGGACTTTAGTCATGGAGCAGGCATAGATCATTGATATTCTGTTGCTTAAAGAGCAGCCCTTTTGATCATTTCTTCGCCCGATTCACAAGTTTCAAAAAGTTACTTGTTTACGCTGGAAGAGTTAAATGGATCAGTGATGCTTTAGCATTTGACAGTCGTATGTTTCTGTACTCAATGCATGTCTTGTGTGCCTATTTTATGATGTATAGGAGATTAAATATAGCAAAAGTCCTTAGGCTCTCTACTTGGTTCTTTCCACAACAATGGCTCTAGAAGTTTGGTGAGTGCAGCTCTTAATGCTATTTAGAAGGTCTGTGGAGGACCTTGGTATCTTAACCCTGGTTTTGAGAATGATGAGAAACTATAGTCCTAAGCTTCTTGGACTGTTTAACATTGGTTTTCATCTTTCTGCCCAACGATTGAAGCTTGACAATGGCACGTCTTCCTTAATTATTTATTTTGTCTTAGAAGGACAAAAACATCATCACGAGGAAATAGTTGATAAGCTAATTTGGAGGTACCCTTCACTAGTCCAGCTTTGTGTACTGCTGTTATGGTAATCTTTCTCCGGGCGCTCCAAGTTTCGCAGGGATCAGGGTTTTCCTCTGTCATTGATTTCCTTAATCTTTCATCTCTAGCTGGAAGCTCGATATTGTTATCATGACTTAAACTGATTTTTTTCTACACCAAAAGTAAACAAAAATGCTAATAATCTGCTAAATAATGCGTTTTTGAGGTATAAGTCTTAAATAATTTCAGTTAGAGTGGATAAAGTACATGAGGAGCTGACTCACTCAAATAATCTTGTTTAGGTATTTAACTGGAAACCAGTTGACTGGAGCAGTCCCTATTTGGATCCTGGTGAAAGGAAAAAATGTGTAAGCTTCGCTGCCTGAAGAAAATATCTTGTTTAATCATGAATTTGCTTCTAGCTTTATCTGGCTAATCTCGCTCTGTACCAAGCAATTATGCATTCACATCTTGCATCTTTATGGTTAGTAGCCTTTGGAGATAAATGGAAACATCACAAGTACCTTTCTCCTCGTTGGGATCTGTTAATTGGATGGATGTATGTAACAAAAGAGGCTGAACTGTATGATATGCATGAAAGAATATAAAGTGGATTTTCTTGGAAGTGCCTAGTTAGCTCCATTTTCCCCTATACAAAAAGCCATTCCCAGCTGTAGATCATTTTCAGACCTATTGGAATGATTAAAATTATGTGTGGAAATTTTTTAGCTCCTATTAATCCTCTTTGAAAGTTTGTCTAACGTATCACCTGCAGTATATGATTAGTTGCTTGGGCCATTTCTTGCTGATAACAATGTTTTTATGGGTTTGTGTATTTGAGAAACTCTACAACCAAAATGAGTGTACTTAGGAGAAGTTGATATTATCTTATGGGTGTAGGAATGAAGCTCTTGTGAGGTAGTTTAAACAGATAAATGTGGTCTGGATAATTTCTTATTAGAAGACGTGACGTAGTAGTAGGTGGAATCACAGTTCTATTTAAGCCTCTTTGCCTTAGACATCATGCCTGTGGTACTGTTACTGAGTAAAAATGTTTTTATACACTATAAATAGTTTTAAAGTCTCCGTTTACTTCAGTTAGTCTTTCTCCTTTTCATATTCTAAGATAAGATATTTTCAGTAGGAATAAAATATCAATGTCATCATCTTGTGATGTTTTCGCCTTTCATCTTGCCTTACCTGTCCATTTTTTGCAACTTGTCTGCATTTTTGTACATACTAATCATTTGATGGAATTATTGAAAAAAAAAAAAAATCATTCGATGGAATGACTTTCAGTGTATTCTTCAAATTGATGAGATTTTGGAAATGCTTGACTGTTTCTCTGTGTAGTGATTTATCATACAACAAGTTCACTGCTGGAGGCTCAGAATGTCAAGAAGGATCTGTGTATGTCCTACTTCCTTCAGTCAGTCCAGGGCTCCCCCAAAATGTGCACTTATTGTGTAACTTATATTCTGTTTGTGTATAATATTTCCATTTCTCTGCTGAATGTTGATTTTGTCTTTTCTCTACAGCAACTTGTTCGCAAGCTCCGAGGTTGAGAATGCGTATGTTTGCGATTAACTTTTCAACGAGAGACTTGGATTTCTAAGGACCCGCATTTTTATTGATTATGTACTTAGCATTGAACCTCATTAAGAATGATGATGATTATAACAGTAAAATCTTTGCTGACTTGCTCAGAACCTCATATTCTGCCACAAGTGGGCTTGTCTCATGTTTGCAGAGTCAACGTTGTGCAAAAAGTAAGTTAATATGCTGCAGAGTCATTGTTGTATAAAATGTAAATTGACGTGTATATCATATAAAATTTTTTGGGACCGCAGCTAATTGTTCTAAAAGTTTAAGCTATTAGATGAAATGTGGACATATTTAATTAGGGAGGCAAATTAGGCTTCGAAAGATTTGAACTCATGAAATCCAGCTCTGATACTATATGAGATTTAATAGGATCATAGCCAACTGTTTTAAAAGATTAAATTGTTAGAAGAATGCGTGATTTTATATTTAAATTATTCTAACATATCCTATCATTATCATCAGATTCTAATATTGCATCTTACTCTCTGTGTAATTTGTCATCAAATTTATCTCCTTGTCAACTCTCCTCTTGGCTATTGTGTCGATCTTTGATGGTTGATGCATAATTACCCTAATAATTTCAGAGGCTACCTGCATGAAATAATGGGTTGCTCATAACTTGGGAGTTTCTATGTAATTTTCCAATGAGTGAATTCTAGCTTATTTAGTGTGTCTGGAAAGTCCACTCCTTATTAACAAATAGAAGAAACTGAATTTTCTCTGTGGCTGCTTCTTTACTCCATCCAGGTCGGTATAACCTCTTCATAAATTGCGGTGGGGGCAAAGCAGAAGTAAGGGGCACCACATACGAAGATGACTCACAGGAGGCTACACCTTCAAGTTTCTTCAGGAGTGATTACTGGGCCTACAGTAGCACTAGTTACTTCGCCGATGACAATATCGCTGCAGTTAGCTATAAAGTTAAAAACACATCCACGCTGTCCATGAATAATGCCCAACTTTACATGGAAGCACGACGTTCTGCCATCTCTCTAACTTATTACGGTTTTTGTCTGATGGATGGGCCCTACAATGTAACCCTTCATTTTGCGGAGATAATGTTCACAGGCAACAAAAGTTATAAAAGCCTTGGAAGGAGAGCTTTTAATATTTATATACAGGTAAAGTCGGAGCATTATGGAGTGCTGGTTCTAATATATAAAGCACATAAAGCGTTCAATATGTTATGGTTGGGAAGTTTATCCAAATATCTCGTACTTGCAAATCATGATTTTTTCATAATTTGTACATTCTATGGAGACTAAAAGTTTTACCTTGTTCAGTGTGGAGAAACTCAACTTGAATCGGATGAAATATTATTTCAGGGGAAATTGGTGTGGAAAGATTTCAACATTGAGATTGAAGCAGGTGGAGTTGGGAAGGAGGTCATGAGAAATTTTGCTGCCATCGTGACCAAAGGCACTCTGGAGATACGCTTCTATTGGGCTGGGAAAGGAACCACTGCTATACCTGACAGAGGAGTCTATGGTCCTCTTATATCTGCTATCTCTGTCTACCCTGGTACGCAGATGGATGCTTCCATGTTTCACTTGGTGCTTCTCTGTTGAAAAAGTTACTCTTATTCATGTTGAAAAGAATACCTATATTTTTTCTTGCACCAGAAGTCAATAGGCTATTCAGTTACTTGGTTGGTTGCAAATGCCTACTGTTGGATTCAGGCCATTGGCATATGTCACTATAGATCAAGTCAATTACGCCCAATAGCTGACCAGGGTCTATTATTATTCTCTTAGAGTTGAAAATTGGTTATAGGTTGCTTTGTGTTCTTTCTATCTGAGCGTGTTTTCTCTATGTATCTTTAATCCTTCCATTTGACTACGAATTGATAGCCTTGTTCACTTTTCCGCTATGGATTATGACCACTGTGCCGGTATAATACAGTACAGCCTTGAGAATGAAGAGTAGAATTTTGTTTTTGTTTTTGTTTTTGTTTTTCTTTTTCCCTTTGTATTTTGTATTACATGTTCCATAGATGATATCTTCCCGTGCGCATTTATCTGATAGTTTCTGTGGAGTACTCTGGGCAGTTTTATGTCCTCTTAATTCTCAATTATTGTGTTCTCCATCAATTTCTTTGTGTTCAACGAGAAGCTACAGATATTTTTCTGCATTTACGCATACCCCATTTAACTGAACAGTTTTGGTTAAATATTTGTTTGTTCTTTCTTCATTGCAGGCTTTGATCCCCCGGCCAGCATATCTGCTGGCACAGTGGCTGGGATTCTGGCTGCAATAGTTTTTGTAGTTTTCCTTATCCTGGTTATCCTTTGGTGGAGAGGATGCCTTGGACGTAAAGATAAGATGGCACAAGGTAGTTGCTTACCTGGAATCACGCTATTTAGTCCACGTGTATTTGTCAAGAAATATGAGAATGTTATGCACTCTGAATACATTTTCCCCCTTCCGTATTCTGGTGGAGAGGGAGGATAGTCACATTGCTTCATTTATATTTCAGCTAAATCGCACAGTTGTCCTGTCAAACTGTTGGCACATGATACTACTTTCCTGGTTGGGGAAAGTGTAATGACAATTCATCATTAATGCTCCATCTAGATTTACAGTTCCCCTAAAACTGTTGATGCATGACATTTGTGCATTCCATAGGGAATTTGATTCAACTCAAAAGCCGAAGATTATTATCAGGCGATATATAGCTAAAGTGTCATAGAACCATTTGGTTTGCTTAACGAACTAAATTTTTATTTAGAAATCTGAAAAATGAAGGAATAGATAGTTATAGGGAGAGACGGTAGATTGTTTCTCAGATGTGTGTGTGTGTGTATACACACAAAGTCTATGCTTCAAGACACCAAAAATAGCTGCTGGAACTTCACATGTATGAGAAATTAAAACATAGAAACCATATTCTACGTTTCCAAGGGGGTTCTTTGTATGATTTTTATTTTCCTTCACTATTAAATACCCTGGGGACAATCTCATTTTACTTTTTCAAATATACATACATACTGCCAACTGATGCCAGACTTTCCTAGATAATAATTTTCAAGATGCTAAGCTATTATGTACTGAACTTGCTTAGACCAAAAAGTCACAAAAAGGTTTTCTGGAATATTGAGAAGGAATTGATACATCTTTGTTAGATAGTGGATTACATACTTTAACTGTTGACTTTTGCAAATTCATAGAAGTTCCAAAACGTGTTGCAGATTTGAAGGGTCTAGCGTTGCAAATTGGTTTATTTACCTTGCGACAGATTAAAGCTGCCACAAACAATTTTGATGCTGCCAATAAGATAGGAGAAGGTGGTTTTGGTTATGTATACAAGGTATGCTGGAAAATTGGCTAACCAAATTCCCCCAATTCCCAAGAGAGAAGATATGTAGAAAACAAGATTCAATGTAACTCAATTTTCACAACATAGATCTGATGCCAAAGTTGAATTGCAAGGTTTTCTGTCGATGGCACCACTATAGCAGTGAAGCAGCTTTCATCCAAATCACAACAAGGATAATGAGTTCCCCGACTGAGATTGGGACGATTTCTGCTCTTCAGCATCCACATCTTGTGAAACTCTATGGATGCTGCATTGAAGGAAATCAACTTTTGTTAGTTTATGAGTACATGGAAAATAACAGTCTGTCTCGCGCTTTATTTGGTAATTTGATATCACATTGTGCTTCATTGACTTCAGTTAATGACATGGCAGTAAAAGCAGCTTTGATGTCTTCGATACAATTGAAGGTCCTAAAGAATTTCAGTTAAAGTTGGATTGGTGGACAAGACACAAGATATGCGTGGGTATTGCCGGGATTGGCATATCTTCATGAAGAGTCAAGGCTGGAGATTGTGCATAGAGACATTAAGGCTATTGATATTTTACTGGATAAGGATCTCGACCCTAAAATATCAAATTTTGGTTTAGCAAAGCTTGATGAGGAGGACAAAACACATATTAGCACCAAGATTGCTGGAACTTAGTAAGTTTCTTGCTTTTTGTTCCTGTTAACCTAAGTAGGAGCCAGTGACAACATCAAAGCATGGAATAGAAACATATATTCTGAATTAAGAAAAGTGAGTTGAATGGAGCTTTGTGGTGGATTCACGTCATCCCAAAGCATGGTGCTCAACAAATTCAGCTTAACCACAAAGTTTTATGACTGTCCCACCACTCTTCACATTAATTAGGAAAAAAATGTAAATTGTGTCATACTCTACCATTAAGTAATGATACTCTGATATTGACTTATGTAATTGTTAAATTGAATATAACTTAGTATTATAGCAAATTCACCCATGTTTCTATTGTATGCACATGGAGAAACATTGATAAGCATGTTCACATGTTTTAGAAGTTTGCCTTAATGTGTGTGAAAAGTCAACTTGTTTGTGAAAGGAACGTGATTAATTGGGGAAAAGATAAAATTGTAAGTTCATTCTACTAACTCTAACGTTAATTCAACAAAAAGAACTATAAACGTAACTATAGACATTTCCAAAACAAGTCAAATGTCCTCATTATTGTGGCTAAAATTCATAAACTTGTTATAGGGCGAGCTTCACTTTACAAAAACTTTAGGCCTTCCCAAATAAATGTAATATTGGGTAATATATGGAGATTCCCTCGCTCCATTTTTGCACGTTATTAGATATCTTTGTAATGCTGGGAAATGCCCTTAAGCTCATGTAGGTCATCTTATAAATGATACTTATATTTCAAACATTTTTTTTAATAAAGAACAACAATGGTCTTTTTTTTTCCTGAAATATTCTCGGTAAATGATATTAGAGTATATTAGGATGCATTTGTTTTTTTACTCTACTCTTTAAACCATAGCGTCACATTTAGGAATGACTCTTTCTTTTGAATTTTAGGAATATTAAGTATGTGCTATTTAAGGCAGTTACCTTGTTGCAAACACAAGCTCTTTTCTTGTTGTGCAGTGGATATATGGCACCGGAGTATGCAATGCATGGTTACCTCACCGACAAAGCCGACATCTATAGTTTTGGCATTGTTGCCTTAGAAGTTGTTAGTGGCCGGAGCAACACTAGCTCCCAAAAAACTGAGGAATGCTTTATTCTACTCGATTGGGTAATCAACTCTTATCATTTCAATTATGATCATATCTGTATTTAAATCCTCACATGCACTTTCAATGGTTGCAAAGGAGACAGTTAACAGCTATTGAAACTTGCTTAACGAATTGTCATGCTGTTAAGTGCAATTTGTTATTTCAAATTAATCCAATTCTTCTTATCATGTTGGTCTTCTCTGAATTTTCATGTAGATTCTTTTCTTTTTTTTTGGAATGAAGAAAATTCTATTTCTTGAAATTTGGGGAAGTTGACCCCATGATTTAGGGTGGATCTCGAAAGTTCAGTTTAGTCTTTATGTTTTTATGCTTGACATTCATACTCCCTGTAGTTTCATTAGCGCCAAATAAGTCCTTCGACTACTATTGAATTTTGGCAATTACTGTTAAATTAAAAGTTTTCAAGACCATGTCTTGACCAGAATATCCATATACTTTCCATTGAGGTATAACTTTTTTCACATTCATATAATTGAGTCCTTAAGTTAGATTTTGTTTTGCTTTGAGTAAGCAATCGTTAGATCATTATTAGTCCTTGTTAAATCTGATTGTCGCTTGAGTTGCATAATCAAGAACATTGAAAGATGAGTCTACCGTTTCATGTAATGACACTGAAAATAATTCGTGCGGATAAAACTCGACAATAGCTGGCAATTTTAAAGCAGTGTAGGCGATTTCTTGGCAACCGGTTAACCATTAGTAAGTGATGTTGTAGTCTAGTATCTTTTATTTAAAATCGGTAAAAAAAATCATGTTGGATCTGTATTGATTCATTCAATTCTTTTTATCCATTTATACCCTAGAACTAGCAGGTGCTTATCAACTGCATTTGCCGCGTAATTATCAAGGGAGATAATATACTTCTTCCTGTTTCAGTATTTAGAGCATATTTCGCAACTGATCAATACTTGAAGCTTGAAAGGGAAATACCTTCACTTTACATTTCTGTATCTAGGCACACTTTCTGAAGGAGAGAGGAAATTTGATAGAACTAGTTGATTCGAGACTTGGTTCTCACTTTGACAAAGAGGAGGCGCTGGCATTGATAAAGGTAGCTTTGATGCGTACTAATGTGACTCCAGCACTCAGGCGGCCAATGTCATCTGTGGTTAGCATGCTTGAAGGCAAGGTTGTTGTTCCAGTGCTGGACTCTGTGGGCGTTATCATGACTGAGGAGAAAATTGAGGCCATGAGGAAGCATTTTAGAGGTGACGAACATCAGGCAGTTGGTGAGAATATCACCAAGAGTATGTCTATTGAAGGGCCATGGACTGGAACCACTTCGTCTGCATCTGGTAATGATCTTTATCCAGAATGATGTTGTAGTCTAGCATATTTTATTTAAAATCAGTAAAAAAAAATCATGTTTGACATTCGATTATTTTTATCCATTTATACCCTAGAACTAGCAGGTGCTTATCAACTGCATTTGCGCATAATTATCAAGGGAGATAATATGCTTCTTCTTGTTTCAGTATTTAGAGCATATTTTGCAACCGATCAATACCTGAAGCTCGAAAGGGAAATACCTTCACTTTACATTTATGTATTTAGGCACACTTTCTGAAGGAGGGAGGAAAGTTGACAAAACTAGTTGATTCGAGGTTCTCACTTTAACAAAGAGGAGGCGCTAGCATTGATAAAGGTAGCTTTGATGTGTACTGATGTGACTCCAGCACTCGGGCCGCCAATGTCATCTGTGGTTAGCATGCTTGAAGGCAAGGTTGTTGTTCCAGTGCTGGACTCTGTGTGTGGCACCCCCGAACGGCCCCCGATCTGCTAGGGTCGCCACAGTCCACTTGCCTTTCTCTTGACCTGATAAAATATTACTCTAATACCAAAGAGTTATAATAAGTATATATGTCTTGGAGATTTATATATTTTATATCGGTACCTGCGTAGTTTACATAGCGGAAGCACATCCATCAACTCCCCTTTCACAAATTAAAAATGATGCACACCTACTAAACATTTTATAAGTTAAAGCCGAACACCTTTATTTACAAAAAGCAGATGGACATCTTTAGTCGGTACAACAAAATGCCAAGGTCTTCTATACTCGGCTATACTTCAAAAGATGACCGACATCTTTTCCAACAATTGTATACTTAAAGTCCATCGATCAGTGTCAGCGTCCAAAAGTTCCTTCATTTGCTATTCTCCTCCTCGCGGTCATATCCAACCACTCGATCCATCTACTGGTGGCAGTAGTAGCAGAGGTATCTTGTCTAGTATGAAATGTTAGTCCCCAAAAGGGGTGAGTATAACCACTCAGCTGTAAAAGATCCACTAAAATATATCGTGCGTAGCCATCCCAATCTAATTTCATGCAAGATAGACAAAACATGTATAATCAAAGGAAATGAGTGATGTGCATCCTTTTCATAAAACCTCTCAATGCAATGACAAGTGCAATTTCAAAGCTAAGATGCACCATTTTAGTCACACGGGTTCTGATTATAGAACCAAACTATTATGACACGTTCCATTCCATATCACACAATTTAATCCTATAACCAGACCACACACACACTTAGTAGAGCCATCGATTTTAATATTCAAAAGGTTTCACCCCCAAGAGAACCAGTGTTTGCGTCCTTCTGGGCATTCGCACCCAATCCTGGCATCACAAAGTCCTCTAGCACACACCTCCGGGTATCCGGCACACACCTCTGGACATCTCGCATCCCACCTGGTATCATGAGGAATCGCCAGGGCTCGCCATGAAAATGGTTACCCCTGCATTCCGAAATTATGTACCGACATATCATTGGGCCTCCCCCAGAATTACGTACGGATATACTACCGGGCATCCCGACACTCCCGGGGAAACCTCCGAGGCTCGCCATGAGAATGGTTATCCCGACCCTCCGGAATTACGTACCGACATACCAGGGCCTCCCCTAGAATTACATACCGATATACCACTGGGCATCCCGACACTACCGGGACATCGTTGACCCAAGGGTCCAACGGCAACAATATCATCTCATATTATTTCAATAAAAACACTTTCAATGCAATGACATCAAATGTTTCATGAATCTTTATCAAAATTTCAGTACTAAATGACTTATCAAATGCCAAACCATCTTGCTACATGATAACTAAGATGCATTCTGTTTTGGAAGTATACTCAAGTAAATTGAAAATAAGAACCACCAAAATTTGAATGACAATAAAGCCTCTTACCTCTTTGACTAAAATACAAACTTAATAATGTACGTACAAATGCATGTCGCGCTTTTGCTAAAAACTTACTGCTCAAACCAATTCCGAAAAATTCTATAAGAATTTTACTACACACTCGGAATTTTCTTCTGGTTTTACCCGCGAACAGCAAACAACACACACCGAAATTGATTTGTATTCATTATACTAATACAGAAAACCTAGCGTGAATACATGTTACAATCTAGACAATTCCACATAACTCTCATGAAGAAATAAAAGCTACATTCACGTTAAAACTTCTAAAAACAAGCATCGTAGCTACTGACTACGTACGAATTACTCTGGACAGCATAGATTCAAGAAAATCTCATACCTATACCTTGTCTAATTTACTTCTAGAGTTCATAAAATCTATTGTTATGATTCTAGATCAGAAGACCCTAAAAGAACACATAGAAATGCCAAAGTATCCTCTCGGTTTCTTAGTTCCAAATTCACTTTCATCACCAACAATTCAGTATTCAACCTTCATCCCGACATTTCTCAAATCTATTGCACTACATCAGACCATAACAACATTGCATTATATAGGTTAGTGAACTTTTACTAGCATCAAGTCCTAAGCGCTGACAGCAAGTAAAAACAGAAGCTCGGGTCACGGACACAGCTCAGCGACGGCGAACAAGAGCGGTGTCGACGGCGGCAGCGCACCGTACGGCAGAGGGCGGTCTCCTTTCCCTCTTCCTTCTCTGCCCTCTCTCGCGGATCACTCACTCGATCTCTCTCTCACTCGCCGCTGCTCACTCTCTCTACTTGCTCGAACACACGAGCACTTTGCCCACCCTAAATGTTAATTAAGTTAATTGAGTTAATTGTTTGCATGCAGGTTGTTCGGTGGCTGCACACGCAAGGGGCAGCTGTTGAAGACGTGGCCATCATTCGGTTCTTCTATTGCCAGCGCAAAAGGAGTTGATATGCATGGCTTCCATTTGGTGGAGATCCCCGGCGTCGCTGTCCAGCTGAAGAGAAGCCAACCTTCATGCAGAGCACACGCCACCTTGCTCCCTCATGCAAGGACGTGGCAGCCTGGTCAACTCCCTCTTTAGTTGACCAGCCTAGCGGAGAGAAGGGGACACGACTGTGGGCTCTTCATTCTGGTGTGAATATGGGCTGAGAACGTGGGCCTTCACCGAGAATTTTTTGCCATCAATTCCCACTTCCCATAAACAAACGTGACCCTATTTGTTGCATGGGTCAGCCATCCTTTCTATTGTTTTGACCGGCCAAATGGACGTGAATATGGTCATGCAAATTGATAGTCTTCCAGTCTTCATGAGGGAAAATGGAGAGACCCGGCTGCATGGCCGAAGAACGTGGCCGTTGGCGAGGCCGTTCGCATGTCCATCTGAGGAGGAAAATCGTGCATGAAGTTGGGTTGGTCCGCGGTCCTTTGCGGGGTAAACGATTGGGAGTTGGTGTGAGGAAACGGGGAAGGTCTTCGACAATTTCCATTGTAAACTTTCACGTACGCATGGCCATTGAGGGCTATGAGCCTTCAACTCGGCCAATTTGCGAGGCCGCTCAGGGTTAATATCGGATATGTGCATGGCCGTGCATGGGAATTTCTCTCCGAAAGTTGACGTTTCAGAACGACAGGTGGTGATGAAACGATGGCCTAATGCTACATCGACGATAACGATGATGAAATAGTGTCCGCAAATGGTGCTAATGATGCAGTCTGTCGACACTCCCGTCGACCCTTGACGAGCCATTCACTGATTCGAGGTCTGACGAAAACCCGGATGCCACACTGTGGGCGCTATCATGACTGTGGAGAAAATTGAGGCCATGAGGAAGCATTTTAGAGGTGACGAACATCAGGCAGTTGGTGAGAATATCACCAAGAGTATGTCTATTGAAGGGCCATGGACTGGAACCGCTTCGTCTGCATCTGGTAATGATCTTTATGCAGTACTTGTGGCACAAGAGAGTAAGAAATGGTTTGTTGTGTTCTAAGTAAATTAGTTCTTGAAAAAACTAGGGCTTCATTGGGTAATCCTTGTAGCAGAACTCTTAAATGTTGCTTCGAAGTTTCTCTTTCTCTCACATTTGGAACTGAAGGTGTAGGTAATATAAACAAAACGAGTGTTATGCAGTGCAGTAATTGGGTATTGTGAACTAATTAGTGGGGAAAGCCTTAAAGACAATGGCTTGTGGTTTGGTGTTTGTATTTGTGCTATATCTTTCCATTTTGTTATTCAAAGAGAGACAATATTGCAACTTTTTCCTCTTCACACAATAACGATGTGGATAGTGGCCATTGCAAGGGGGGGAGTCTATTATGAAAGCTTTTCATTTGTTTGAATGGCGAGATGTGCGAAGTGGCACCTTCTTGCTGTGGATGTGTTTTGTTCACGAGCTCGGCCTGTTATACGTTGCTACTCAAGAATTTCTCGTAGCAGATGCCAATTTTTTGTCTTTAGTGTGGATGATGGTCGGCCAATTTCATCTTTCCCATCTCTGAGAAATGATGAAAGAGAAACTTGTATGTCTACCCGCAAAATTTATCTAGAGAAACTTGCATGTCCAGTCACTGTTTCTTGCAAATGTTGGATTACTACCTCATCAGCGGACTACTTCCATTCCATCAATGGTTCTATATTATGAGTCAATGCCCAAAACGACCTTAGGTTAATGTCAAAAGAATCAAACAAGTTGAAACCGAAACCGAAAGCTTAATGGGTCCGTCTGCTCCGCCTGAGATCTGAGAGGTGGGTGCCGAGTGAATATTGATGAAGTTGACACTTTAACATCCCACAACGAAAATTGAAGTGTCCACTTCAAAGGTGGGTGATTCGCTGCCGCTATTACAACTACAACCCAGCAAAGCAAAACAGCAGATCTGCTCTAACTTAGTAAATCCTGATTTCTAAACCGGCGGACCTCCACTAAAATTGGAGACCAAATCCTGTATCCTAAGTAACTAACTGAAAAAGAACAAAAAAGAAGGGGTGCTTTAAGTGGAATCCGACAAGTACTTGTATCTCGGAGGACCATTACTTCTAGTAGTTACTTTTTTTACTTTCTTATCGAATTAATAAATAGAATCTGATAGTTTAATGTCGTGCCATTCCTTCTCTCTCTCTCTCTCAACTTTGCAATAAAAATTTAGTAAAAATGGTTCATTTTTATGCAATGCAAGGGACTGAGTTTTGGGAACTAAGTGAAGTCGATACCAAGTTGACATTGACCGTTGGTTAGCTTTTGCAACTTGGTTGGGTCAAAGAATGCAAGTTGGACCGCATTCAATGAGCGGGCCATCACTATAAGGTAAGATGATTTATTTTTCCATCTATCTATATTTCTTAGATCACTTAGGTTTCAGTTTGATTTATGACTATCGTTAGTGAAAATTTATTTAAATAGTGATATTTTGAAAGGTTATCTAATAACTATCATCAGTTTAATAATTGCATGTCACTATGAAAAAAATGAACTTAAATTTTAGTTTAAGATAAAATAGGTGGCAAACTATAGAGGTAATTTTTCCATGACTCAAGAAAGGGGTAGGCTTTCAAATGAATACTAACAACCAATATCGCTATGGAAAAGCATTGAATGGTTTAGACTTTTTTATAGGACATTGGAAGGTTTAGAGATTGGAAAGGAGTTAATGTCAAGAAATTGACAAAGCATAAAAACGGTTTTTTTTTTCAAAATAAGTGGCGGATCTCATCTATTCACATTGTCTTTTAATCCGTGCTCCTCTCATTAGATGATGGCATGTGCATTTAAGATCAAAATAAAGTTAGAAAATATCAAGATCAGAAACATGTAAATCGAATTGGAAAACAAAGGAATAGAGAATTTAAATACGTGTGGGTCATGGGTTTCCATGATTAGACTTAAGGGAGAACATGGGTCTCAAAATTTAAGATGGGTCATAGTAGACATTTCGACTCATATTATTTATATGCCAAAAATCATATTCTATCTACCTAATATGACAATGAGGGGGAGGGCCCCCTATTTATATAAGTCTAGGTCTCATTTCCTCTGTTGATCTTCCCTCCGATCCAACGGTTTGTGTTTGAATGTATGCCATTATTACAAGTCTGTACACTAGGCCACTCAATGGCTAGGCCTTGGGAAAGCCCATGGGGTGCGTGTCAGAAGTAAGGGCAAGCCGCCTAACATGAGCAAGTGGGCAATCACGAGTTGCGAATGGGCCAGCCGAGCATTGATCATGGGTCATGCATGGGTCGATCGTGGCAGCTCATGGGCTAGCCCTTTCACGGGACATGGCCTTTTCACGAACAGTCTTGGATCATGCTCATCCATGGGCCGTGTCAATCTCCCCCACCTAATCAGGCGACGCCCTTGTCGCGTATGCGGCATGGAAGGCATTGATGTGTTTCTTGAAATGCCACAAGGCCTTGGACGGTTCCCAACTTGCTTCACTCTCAGGAATGCCCTTCCATCGAACGAGGTACTCCTTCTTTGGTGCACAATATCTTTTCCATATGACACGATCCGCCATGATGCATTCAACGTCCCGATCATAGGAGGTTTTTGCTCCAAGGCATGCTCGTTTTGATTCGCCTCAATCCGAATCTTCTTCGTCCGCATGGAAATATTTCAACATACTCACATGGAACAAGGGGTGTACCTTAAGTTTGGCCAGCAAGTCCAGCTTATACGCAACCTTCCCGATCCGTTGTAGCACTCGAAAGGGGCATTCATAGCAATGGATTAACCTTTTATGCACGTCGCGGTATCGAAGAACCAAGTGTAACTTGATCAACACCAGGTCCCCGACTTGAAATTCTACTTACTGTCACTTCTTGTCAGCCCATTTCTTTGTGCGCTTTGTGGCCCTATGTAGCATGCCCGCACCAAGTCTGCATGTTCGTCCCATTCTTTGGCAAACTTGTACGCGGATGGACTGCTTCCTCGATATCCCGATGCAATCATGCTTGGTGTGCGTGGTTGCTACCCGGTCACAATCTTGAATGGGCTTTGGTTCGTGGACTCACTCCGCTGCAAGTTGTAGGAGAATTGGGCCACGTCAATCATCCGTGCCTAGCTCACTTGCGTGTTGCTCACATAGTGCTGGAGGTAGATTTCTAGGAGCGCATTCACCATCTTCGTCTGCTTGTCAACTTGGGGATGCAAGCTCGTGGAAAAGTTGAGGTTCATCCCCAATAGCTTGAAGAGCTTGGTCCAGAACCGCCCGGTGAACCGTGGATCATGATCACTCACGATCATGCTCAGTATGCCTCAATACTTGACAACATGCTTGAGGAATAGCTTGGCTACTTCCTCGGCTAGACAATTCTTTGTGGCTAGTATGAACGTCACATACTTGGAGAAACGATTCACCACGACCATGAGGGTTCAATACCCTTTGGACTTCGGCAAGTTCACGATGAAGTATATGGAGATGCTTTCCCATGGACGTTTCGAGATAGGCAATGGTTCAAGGAGCCCCGCCTGTGACCATTGCTCTATCTTGTCTTGTTGGCACACAAGACATGTCCTCACACAGGCTTCAATGTCGTCCCATATGTGTGGCCAATAGTATTGATCCTCAACAAGTGCCATGGTGCGGTGAATCCCCAGATGACCCGCTTATTTAGAATTGTAGCACTCATGCATCACCTCCTTCTTGAGTTTCCCATGGAGAGGCACATAGAGTCGACGTCTCTTGGTGTAAAGGAGATCATCCTTGCACCAAAATTACCTCATCTTGCTCTCTTGGGCATACCGAAGGAGAGCTTGGACCATTCGGTCGTGCTTCAACCCCTCCTTGATATGGCCGATCCATGGACAGTCAGTCAACTCATCATGTTAGCCAGCTCCAACTTTTTGCTTAAAGCATCGGCCACAGAGTTGGACTTTTTGGGCTTGTATTCCAACGCATAATCAAACTCAGCTAGGAAGTCTTACCACCAAGCTTGCTTCAGGCTGAGCTTCTTCTGAGTTTGGAAGTAGCTTGTGGCCACATTATCAATCCTCACGACGGACCGTGATCCTAAGAGATAGTGCCTCCATGTACGAAGGTAATGCACCACCACGGTCATCTCCTTCTCTTGGACCGTGTACCGTTACTTGGTATCGTTCAATTTTCGAGACTTGAATGCAACCGTGTGCCCATCCTGCATATGGACACCACTGATAGCAAAATCAGAGGCATCGGTTTCTACTCATAGAGCTTGGCATGGTCAGGCAACACGAGCATTGGTTTTCCGGTCATGGCCCGCTTTAACCAATCGAACACCTCTTGACACCGGTCCGTCCACTCCCACGGCCTCTCTTTCTTCAGCATGTCCTTGAGTGGCATGATAAGGTTCGAATATCCTCGGATGAAGCACCGATAGTAATTCATGAGACCAAGGAATGATCTCAATTCTATCACTTTAGTCGGTTGCTCCCATTCAACAATGGCATAGATCTTGGTTGTGTCCATCCGCACTCGTTCGCCCTTGACAATGTGCCCAAGGAAAGGGACTTATTTTTGTGTGGAAGCACATTTCTTGCACTTCATGTACAAGTCATTCTCCCATAGGACCTGGAAAACTTGACTCAAATGCTCGACGTATTCCTCGAGCATTCGACTATACATAACAATGTCATCAAGGTAAACCACAATGAACCGATTAAGGAACGAATGGAGTACCTTTTTCATAAGAGTGCAGAATGTGGCCAGCGAATTTGTCAAGCCAAAAGGCATGACGAGGAACTCATACAATCCGTAACGGGTCACACACGCGATTTTTGGCTCATCCCTTTTGGCAATCCAAAAATTGGTAGTATTCCAATCGGAGATCAAGCTTGGAGAACCATTGAGCTTCCCCGAGCTAATCGAACAAGTCTGCAATGAGAGGGATTGGATACTTGTTCTTGACAGTGAGCTTGTTCAATGCTCGGTAGCCTATGCACATGCGAAGAGATCCTTCATGCTTCTTTTGGAACAAGACAAGTGCACCAAATAGGGCCTTGGACGGTCGAACATAACTTGTGTCAAACAATTCTATGAGTTGTTTTAGCAAATCCTCCAATTATGATGGGGCCATGTGATAGGGTGCCATGGCTGACGGTTGGGCATTAGGAAGGAGCTCAATCCAATGATCCACTTCTCTTCGGGGGCAACTTCTTCGGCAGCTTGGGCGGCATCACATCTTGGAAGGCGTCAAGGACTCGGGTCACTTCCCTCGGTACCCCGCTTTCTTTCACGCCCTCATCCTTCAACGCTGCCAAGAAGGTCATCTCGCCCTTGTTGACTCCCTTCGACAGCTCCATAGCCAATAGCATCTTTCTATCACATCCCGACTCGCGGTAGATTGGAACCATGCATTGGCACCGCTTGTCCAGGATGTATATGCATTCCGCAAAGGGCATAACACTCGCATTGATCCTGTCAAGGAATCCGAGACCAAGCACAAAATCATAGTCGTCAATGAGGATTACCTCAATGTCCTCTTTGTTGGTCCACGGACCAAGATGGAACTCCACGTCCCTGGCCACGTCGCTAGTCGGGACTTCCTTGGAGTTCACCGTCCCATTTGGGACGTTTGTTGAGGAGCATCCCAAAGGAATACTGGGACAATGTAAGCCCCGACACGCTTGGCACATTTAACAAATTACCCTTAGTTACTTTGGGATGATTGTTAGACGTCCCAAATAGACTCGAAAATTGTCCCAATCCACATGGTTCTCTAGTAGTCAAGAAAAGACTTCAAGGTAAGCCACGAGATAACATGCTGAGAATTCATCGTTTAAAGTCAACTTGAAACTTTCCAAGCTCTCCTAAATTCGCGCGTTGAATATAATTGCATTCTTGAAAGGATTAAAATACCCTCGATGACTTGACATTAATTTGATTAGACGTGCCGGGAAGACGAAGTTTGACTTAACTCTTGTGCATGACGTAGTCCGTTCAACCATTATTATTTGGTCCGAGTCTGAACTTTCTTTCATGTGCCGTGGTTTTTCTGCGGTTGGTTTTTGCGTTCATAACATGGAACGGAAGCAAAAGAGGCCTGTTAGGCCAAGGCAAAGAGTGTATCTGTAGTCAAAGTACAAAACCGACCTCGCGTTGATCGACCAAATCTAGAACATGCTCCATCGAAGATTCCATGACTCGTAGTGTGATTGGAAAATTTCAGCCTTTTTCGACAATAACTATGTAAACAGTTAAAAGTTTCTTCACATATCTAGCTAATACACATAACTTGGCTTTTTTATAAATAAAAAAAAAAATTATAAGCGCTTGAAACTTTCGTTTTGCCACAACTTTTAATAATTTTTCGAATATTTGGGTTTAAAAATCATTAGACTTTTTAGAAGCCAAAGGCAAGAAAGTCAAGCATGGACACATGCGTCTCCAAACGTGTCTAATCTAAATATATTAATTAGTCTGGTATTAATTGTTGTTATCTTTGGACCAAGTTAAAGAGCTTTTATAAACAACTCAAGAATGAGCGTTGCATAGTTGACTTGGATAAATCTATTTCGAATAATTCCATGTTAAATGGGTGAAACACTTGTCAACATCGATAGAGACTTAAATATACTAATGTACTAGCACCCATTAATGAATGGAATAGACTATGGTGCCAAATATTTCAATTTCCACGACCGTACAATTTGTTTATTATCCTAAAAGTTCCTAAGATATTATTATTCTATCCATAGACATTTGATTCCAAACTAGACATATGTTTTTTTTTGGTAATTCCTTTGATAAGACAACATTCTCTATTATTTATACTCAACATGAGTCGGGGTCGAAGAATTGGACTTAACCAATTTGTAGGGCTTACAAAGTGTATTATTGGTCTTAATAATTGGGTTTGCACGGCGATATCCCTGAAAAACAATAACTTGTAACAATTGAAGTAAAAAGAAAGAGGAGATAAAAGATTTGTCTGAAAAAAGTGAATCTACTTAATTTCTGAACAACTTAATGAGCTAATGAAGTTTCTAAGAATGGCGGAATTTGGACTCCACCATCGATAAACTGTATAATAATCTAAATCTGAGACATGGTCATGGCAAACTCAAAGCAATGGAAAAGGCAATTGTCAGTGGAAGAACAAAATTACGCAAGAAGAGTTGGACAAAGCTTTACTACTCCATTCTAGATGGAATATCTCATCATTCGAGGAAGACTTGGAGTCGTACAGTGGTAGTTTTGTCAGGCTAATTCCCTGCTTGAGTTTCGTCAAACTTGAACATGGTCACCGAGCTTTCACTCTCTTCGTTTTACCGTGATGGAATCCTTCTTCGCCGCTTATGCTGCATATTATCATTCTTGAGAAGTGATTAATCTATGTGTTGACACCTAAATTTTGGTGACTCGTTTAATTATTTATCGCATTAAAAAAATTAGGGATTAATTTTAACCCCTAAAAAAATATTAGTTAATTAATTAATTGCATAGCATATAGTTTTAGGTGCATTTATTATAATTTGCATTTACATTGGGCCGGTGACAAATGGGTTCAAATTGATGGTTTAGAATTTTAATTTGGTAAATTGGACTAAGCCCACAAAGTGAGTAAATCGGTCCAAGCCTGTATTCTCAAAAAGATTTTACAGATTTATTTGTGTGAGATTTCAAATTTTAGAAGAATTGGTTCAAATTGATGGTTCGAACTTTAATTTGGTGAATTGGACTAAGCTCACAAAGAGAGTAAATTGGTCCAAGCCCGTATTCTCAAAAAGATTTTACAAATTTATTTGTGTGAGATTTCAAATTTTAGAAAAATGCTCTTGCAATCTTAAATCATAATCAAAAGCAAATATTGCATTTGGAAAAAGAAATTTTCGTGGATACGGATTTGGAAAAATTAAAACCGTAACTTGTGACCTATAAATAGATTAAATGCATAGGGTTTGGGGAAGAAGGCCACACACATTGAATATACGGCCATATTGTGGGAGGTTTTTCTCTTAATTCGAAGGTTGAAGAAATTCAAACACAAAAGAGAAAATTTTCCTTCGTTAGAGGAAAAGCTAGGTTTTTCCCTTGCTGTTGAAGAAAGTACAAGGGAGGGGACAGCAACAGTGCAGCAGAGAGGAGAGACGCCTGAGTGTGACCGGCCAGCAGGAAGAAAAGGAAAAAAAACAAAACAAGGCCACTGTTCATCTTCTTCGCGAACGCCCTTCGCCGGACTCCCTCGCCGCCCGATCCGTCGCGCCTCCGCAGCTGTGAGCACCGCCGCGTCGGCCACTGCCGTTCGCCGGTCTCGCCGCGACGCGCAGCCCCACCGCGCACCACTGCCGCCCTGCTGATCCGACTACGACGATCTCACGTCTCCTCCCACTGCTCGTCTAGATCTGAACGCCGGCCCCCCTGCATGCTGCTCTGACGCCGGCAGATCTGAGTCGAGCTCGCCTCCGCTCGCGACCTAGCGCTGACGCCGAGCAGCTCCACCAGCCCGACGCCCCGACGCCCTCGTTCGCCTACTGCGCCCTGCCGTCGCCAGCTGCGAGCTCAACCCGGCGTCGCTGCACCCGCCTGACCCGTGACCAGCCGCGGTTGCTACATCTGCTGGACCCGAGCCGGACCACCACCACCGCACCGACCCGCGAAGCGTTCTGCCAGCCACTGTCGCGCTCCGCCTCACCTGCAGCCCGCGAGACCCCGGCGAAGCCGCGGCTGCCCCTGCTCTGTTCCGGGCTCCCCTGTTTCGTTGCTGGTCCGCCTCCGCCCGAGATCCGTCTCCAACACTCCTGCAGCTTCTCCTTTCTCGACGCTATCAGACTCCGAAGTCCACCGCAGCTTACAGCCCAGAACTGTCGCCGACGTCTGTGGGTCCGTTCGCCGCTGCTCCCGCTCCGACAGACCCGCAGCCGCGCCTCTGCCACACCAACGCTGCTGCCACGCCAGATCCGGATGCCACTCTTCGCCGAAGCTCCGACCGCGACGCCCTTGCAGGACCGACGGTGACCCACCACAAGCCGCACGAGCCCAAGCCATGCTCGGAAGGAAAAGATTAAAGAAAAAAGGAAAATCTAATTAGGTAGTTTTTTTTTCTTTTATTTGCTTTATTCTATTTTTTATGTTATTTATTTTTTTTAGTAGAATTATCCCTAATGTATGATTGAGATTCCAACATGAAATTGTCTCTGAGATTTAGGATTGACAGTCCGATTTTCGCGCTCGAAATCCGACTCGCAATCGCAATCGATTGAAAAATCGTCAATCCGATCTCCCACTCGAGATTTGATTCGCGATTTATTTAAAAATTGGTCAATCCAATCTTATGCGTGAGATATGATTCGTTAATTTGTGGATATCGATCCTATTTTATTTGATTTGCTGTCATGTTGGTTGAATTAATTTTAACAAATCCAAAAAAATGCATTCATTTAAGGATGTTAGTTTTTTTTTTTTAATTTAAGTTGCATGTTTAATTATCTGGCAATTTTAAATTTCGAATTAAAAAAAAAACAAACATAAAAAAAATATCACGCACATGTCATGTAGAATTAAGGCATTCTTTTGCACGTCATTGCATGTTAGGATAAGATTGCATTTTTTTTTTTAATTATAAGTTTAGATATTAGATATATTGCATTTTAGGATTATTTGGGTTAAGATAATATTTTAGTTCAAATTAGGATTTGGCTTAACCTAATTCCAAATAAAATTGAATAGAATCTTAATCTAATTAGATAATTTTCACATTTTATTTAATTTCGAATTACATGAAAAATGACAGAAAAACATCTTAGAATAAATTAGTTCCATTCTCTAGGATAGATTGCATTTTCAGAAAAAAAAAAAAAAATGTCATGTAAATGTCATATAGGATTAGATTCATGAAATGCACGTCATTTAGAGGTTTTTATTAGGTCCATTTAATTAGAAATTACATGACATTAGAATTAGGTCATTTAGTTATATTGCATTGCATATTACATGATTTTCATTAAATAAGTGAAAAAAATAAAGAAAAATTGTGTGTTAATTAAAAATCATATCTATGATTGTTGATGTGAATTCTAATCTAACAACGCAGGTGCTTTCGTTGCTATAAGGTAAGTCCTACCATTTATTTACTGCTTTATCTGGGTATTAAATTGGTGGTTTGCGCACCCGCATGATCACCTCACATGTTAGGGAGATAAATTAAAATCAATTCAAGCTGCCTACCAAACAATTTGTTTTAAAATAAAATAAAAAGGTACCGAAAGAGCGTTAGAGAAATCTAGTGTAACCAAGTCCTTGAATTCACAATCTATGTTCGTAGGAGTAAAGTATATCTCCAGTTACTTTACTTGGGTTTCTAATTGATCCATAAAAAATAGATTAATGGCGACTCCTAATTAAAAAATCAATTGCATGCTAAGAACTTGAACCTAAAGTTATGAGCTTGGGAGAGCCCGAGCTAAGTTTAGACTTAGTTTTTCATTAGCCTAAATTTAGGTGGTTTACACCAAAAATTGGTCGCGACACTATGCAGCTCCGTTTCAACAATACATTAAAAGAAATCTTATTAAACAAATGAAATTCATGACACGTTTGGTTTCATTTCTTGAAACCAATCAAGCGGCCATGGCCAAGCTTGACAAAGAAGATGGACAATGAACATAATCCCATTCAAGTGATGTAAGCTTGATGAAGAAGATGAACAATAAATTTTTCTTGTCTCTTTTATTTTTATTTAAAAAAACCATTTTTTGCTTTTTAATATGATGAAATAATTTTTTTTAAATATTGTAGTGCTTGATGGGCACTACATTGATGCCACGTGTCTCAAGAAAGTAATAAAAAAAAGCACTTAACCTTTTTCTTTAGCCAAATTGGACTATAATGGAGGAACTTGATTTCACCAATTTGATAAATTTTAACACTTTGGATGCACTTATTTGAATTTCCCATCATCATTTTTCACTAAAATTGAATTTGTTATGGGCTATCATTTGTCTATAAATTGACATGATTGTTCGGTTATTTTCTTTTAAGCAAACATAATCACTTATGTGACGTTAACTCTAATATTGTATTTTGCTTCATGTTGTGTTAAATGAGATCAAAGTAATATTACTCTTTGCATTATTGTATCGATTCATGTTAATAATATATAGATTGATTCTAAATCACATAACATATTGTGTGAATTTTTCTCTTTACAATATACATATGTGTTTATGATTTTTTTCTCTTCACCACATAAAATTTGTCGTGCATAATAGAGTCATTTTTTAAAAATTTTTTTACTACTTATTACTTGAGATATTATTTGATAGTGTAGTATAGCCATGTTGATTTTTTTTTCCTTAAATTTTCGTAGAAAAAAAAAAGAGACTTCTCTATTAATTACCATTTACATGGAACTCATTATGTAAAATTAACTTTACCAATGGTTGTACAGATAGAAGTATAAAATCATCACAGACTGATATTTCAAATAAATATTAAGTCTAAAACATGGTTATTTGTATCGAGTTCACTACATGTATAAAGAATTTATAATAAATTAAGTATATGCATTTATATTGACATTCAAGAGATCTTCCTCAAAAGTTTACTTTCTTAAAAAAACAAAAAGAGTATAAACTTTTGTTTGGTAAAGAACCCTCTCATTGAAAATTTAATGCATCTAGCTTTTATTATAAAACAAATAGATTCTACGTTGTTGCCCAAAATGTTGAGGGCTACAAGTATTATATAGACTCAATTATCTATCTAGAAAATAAAGTATAAACGAAAAAAAAAATATAATCATTAGTTACTTTCTTTTCTCGAAGATTGGATGATGTTGAAAGATGTGATTTGAGAAACTTAAATTTAGGAGGAAGTAATACAATTCTTTCCTATTGCTTTTTTAATCAAACTTCCGGTCATTTCTTTTCATCAATGCCCAAACCTTGGCCCATGGGAGGGGAGCACAATACCCTATGGGCCAGGCACTTGGGTTGCAAATCCTGCTCTTGTGGTCCTCGGCTCCATAACTTGAGTCTAGTGCAGGCATTGAGCTCCCGAGTTCGACCTCCAAATATAGGTTCGGGCTCCTAGGGCAAGATCTAGTATGCTTTTTTCTTTAAAAAAAAATAATAAAAAAAAGGATCCTATTTATGAGAGAGAGAGAGAGAGAGAGCACAGGATCGTGTATAATGATTATATTCACTTTTTGAGTTAGAATTTCGTCCATCTTTATATTGTATGGATCAAATGGACAAAGCACCTAATGTCCTAATGTAGATGTTGACTAATCCTAGGACTTCGTTGAGTTGTAATCTACACTAAGGAAAGGAGAAACTCCAATGTGGGACAAAAATCTCACATTTGAAGGGGTTGATTGAATAGTCAGGTGCTTAATTAGGATGTAAAAGATATTCACTTAAATCACAATTAATCCTTTGCAAAGTAACTTTGGAGGCCAATTGGTCACTCTATGGTTTATATTATACTTAGTTGAGCCAAACATTTGAAACATTCTATATAAAAAGAAAAGATAAGAATTTAATGCCAGAGCCCCCAATTACGAAGGCCAACCTATTTCAAGAGTTAAGCTTCAATAAACGTGGTCCTTTTGAGAAAAAAAATGGTTTAGTATATTGTTTTGTGGTCATAGATTGAGCTTATGGCAACGAACTTAATCCCGTTGCCTTTGCTTTAATTTTGCTACAAAGTATTGTGTTGTCTCTATAATTTCATATCCAGAACGCTATTTTGTTGTACCGTCGTAATAGCTCTCTCAATTTTATTTATGAAAATACTTGTATCTATTACCTTGATTTAGATTAAAATTTTGAAATCAAGGAAAACTGACAATGTTGAAAATGGATAATATATCAAACCACAAAAATGAAAACTATTCAAGGAGTACCTATCGCATTTTTTTAAAGAATAACTTTTGTTTTGGCTGAATGGATGTTTAAAAGGAAGACATCATTAGACAAATCTCAAGCAATAATATTACCCAATTATGTGTGCATTCAATTAATAAAATCTCATCGTCTTTCACGTTTATTCAAATAATAGTTTTAGGTTATGCGAAAAGGAAGAATATAAATAAATTGTAAGATTGGGGAAAAACTGTAGTTGGCTAATAAATCCTCAGCTAATCACGTTGTTTATTCTGTTCACAATCCACTTTCTCTATAATATTGTTTCAATCAACTATTAATCATGTAATAAATTATATTTGTTTTAATAATAAATCACATTAATGATTAAATCTAAATCATACTTTTGACCAAAAAAATCTAAATCATACTCATAAGTTAAATTTTGAATAATAGATAAAAAAGTATATATTAATTTTGATATCTTGAATATATATGGGGTATTACATTTTATGATTGGATACTCATGAATTATGATTGAGTATTAAAGTAATAATTAGTATTTTTCTTTAACTCTGGTTTTAGGGGTAGTTTTAAAATTCCATTTCCTCTTATTACAAATGTCATTCTTGAAAGTAAACAGCGTGATAGTATTATAATTATTTAAACAAAACATTACAATTATATTACAATCTTATTTTATCACTATAATTCAATGATAGTACTCTGAGTCATGCTTTTTCTTTTTCCCTCCCCATTAGCTATATATGCATTTGCTTTTATAAAACGTTCCTTTTTTTGGGGGGCGGATTTCTAAGATTTCTTTTTTTTTTTGTCCTTTTGAATCAATTGGTATGTAGATGTATACTGTTTATAGCCATTCTCCAAAATCATTTTTGTCATGCGAAAACAGAGTACTCTAATCTCAGTCGCTTCCCGGCACTCTTCCGCCACGACTATTCAGATTGCCTTACCTCGAAAAGTTGTAAGCCTCTTTATTCTCCTTTCTCCGTTATACATTCCTTTTATTATTCTTCTTCATCACAAGCATCATCATCATTGTCATCATCATCTGTCTCTGTAAACAGTGATGTCACCCACAACTACTTGAGCGGCACAATTCCTACAGAATGGGGCTCTATGAAGTTGCGCAACATGTACGTGCTTCTCTCTCTCTCTCTCTCTCTCTCTCTCTCTCTCTCTCTCTCTCTCTCTCTCTCTCACGAGTGTATCTTCTATTAATTGGGGGAAACGCGATGATGTGGGTGCAGTTCTCTACTTGGAAACCGATTGACCGGTCCAATCCCGAAGGAGATGGGAAATATATCCACACTTCGGGAATTGTAAGTAATCAGTCATCCCGCCTCTCGCATTCGGCTTCTTTGCTATGTTAAAGTTGACTGATGCTGAAGATATCAACTCTCTTCTGCTCAGAAATGTCGACATCAATTGGCTTTCTGGACCTGTAACTCTAGAGCTGGGGTACCTGTCCCAGTTAAATCAATTGTGAGTCCCATGATGCAAATTCCTATGTTAGGCATTGAGTTTTTATTCGCCGATGATTTTGTATCTGGCATGGGAAATTTATCCATTGGAGGGGTATGTTAGGCATTGAGTTTTTATTCGCTGATGATTTTGTATCTGGCATGGGAATTTTATCCATTGGAGGGGTCTGTTGAGAGATTAGCATTCAAGGTCAATTAAACAATGTGATACCATTGGTATTTTCTAGTTTCGGGTACCTTATGTAAAATAATTTCACCGGCAACCTGCCCAAAACATGTATTAAATTGATGGCATTGCAGGACCTGTTAGTTTCCAGTTTCCACAAACTCTGCCAATATTTACACACTTCTATTCTTTCTTCTTCATATCAATCTTGTTGTTTAATGCACTGTAGGCGACTTGGTGATAATCAATTCACGGGAAAGATACCCAATTTTATTCAAAACTTGACAAATCTCGAAAAACTGTAAGGCTTCACCTCTTAAGTCGATCTTTATAGATAGACCCCTAAGATAATATAATTTATGAATTGTATCATCAGGGTTATTTAACGAAGTGGATTGCAAGGGTTAATTCCCTCGGGGATCGAACTTTTGAAGAATTGTCCGACTTGTCAGTATGGAGTTTTGGCAGTTTGATCCAATCTCTCTTTCTTTAATATGGTATCGATCAAATAAAGTTCCCTATTTGATTTTGATATGCAGGAGAATAAGTGACCTCGATGGACCCAAGTCTGAAGTTTCACAACATAACAGTGCAAATATTGAGACACTGTGAGACCGATGCTCCTTCACAGATAGTTTACTTTATGCAAAAGAGCCAAATTGTCTTAGCAATGTGACAATGTCAGTGCTATTTCTTATAGGATTCTGAGGAGCTGCAAACTCACAGGAGAGCTACCTGGTTATCTAGCAGCAATGACAAAACTACTCGTATTGTGAGTGGAAAACAGCTTTCCCCTGTTCCTATTCCAAGCAGAATAGATAATTTTACCCTTAATGAGTGATTTTCTATTAGTTTATAATTGACTCTAGGTTGCAGTCATATTTAAGATGGCTTGAAGGTCCCTTGCTGACTTCAATGGAGTTTTGATCTTTTCTATTGATATTGCTAAATTTGTGAATTGCGAATTGTGATGTGGCATTTAACTTTCTGGTGATTGTGGCCTCTGCTTTGGAATATAAAGTTTCGCTCAGAAGTATATGGACCTTTTCTCTCTTAGTTTTCACTTTTCCAGGAATAGAAACCAAAAGAATTCTTACCTTGGCTGTGGTGCCCCTTTCGTCTAATTTACCTTTCCTTTGATTTGTTATCTTATCATCTTAAGAGCATTAATGCAAAATGAAGACTTCTAGTGGTTGATTTGAATCTTTCCTTCTAGTGGTTTACATTCTCGAATCTCAGCCCTAACTGGACTTTTATGCTTTACTGTCGTATATTTGTCAGCCATAACGTTCTTATTTCAAACAAGAGTATCGCTTCATGTGCATCTCCATACATGCCAATTCTTCTTTTTCTGCTGGTCATCTCTGTAAAATTTGATAAATGCTACATTTAACAACACTTTCTTGCCATTCTATCATCATCAGCCAGCAGCGATTATTCTTTGCTTTTCTGCCATTTTGAATAACCGGATTTCTGTAGTTCTGCGGTGGCTTATCATTTACTCTATTTCCTTTTCTTTAGGTTCAACTAGGTTTTAATTTCTCCATTGATAATTACATTGGATTGCAGAATCATGCTTTCCTTTATTTGAAATCCTCACTTTATTTTTTTTATTTTTTATTCACTCAAGCTGATATTCTACTTTCTAAGCACCCTAATATTTAGTCGTCAACCCTTTATTCATGAATAAATTGTTATGAAGGAGATCTGTTCAGTAGATTATGATTTTCTTTAGTTTTGGTCCTATTAGGTAAATGGAATCTCCTGATTTAAAATATAATATGTTGCATTGCTCGGGATGCATTCAATTTAGCGCCCGAGTAGCATTTCTAGATTATATGAATTGAAATTTCCAATTTGTAAATTTGATTTACGGCAGGAAATTTACAGCAGAAGTTTTGTATAGCTACAGAATGTGACCAACTTGAAACATGGATTTTAGCGATGAATGCCTCTGGGGGCACTAGGCAGTTGACCTGTATGTCTAAACATAAACTGGACTTGTATGTTCATTGATGTAGTCTATGTTTGTACAGTCCTCTGAAGTATGCACAAAGATTGTCCGATGGGAGTAAGTTAAAACTATCTTCTCACTATAATTGTCACTCCCTGAAACCCCTGAGCATGTGAACATCTCTCAACAGTTGATTGAATTTCGATGTCCCAAAACTTGTCGCCTACCCATTCTTTAATTTTTCAATTAAACGCAAGCGGAAGAATTTAATATAAACAACACCCAATCAATCATAAACAAACAGGGATAGTATAAACATAGCAAACATTCCCAAAAGCAGTGGTTTCATTTATAAACTATTAACCTTAGGAAGTTTAATAATTACAAGCCTTTCTATAGCCACTTTCTACCGACCATTTCAAAAACTTGCAAAGTCAGGGCTAACCTAAACTTTACTAACAACGAGGCCAACCAAAAGTGACCTTAGGCACACTCGCGCCTTGGTCCATTGAGGCACCAAACTGCACGTGGCAGTTCTCCCTACTACAAACTTGAAAATATATTATTATTTTTTTTGGTGACCCAGGGAACCCCCGCACGGCCGGCAGCCGGAGAGTAAACCCTGGGGGCAACGTGGGGAAACCACCACCCCACGCACCGGGCAAGGCGCACAAATGACCCAACTGCCTCCCTGCAACTTGCGTTGCAAGGGCTTCGAACCCAGGAAATATTTGATAACAAGGGGTGTGATAAAAATCTCAACGAGTTAACAGCCTAACTCTCGACTAAGGTGCTAATTCATATCGGAGGCAGCTTAAGCACGCATGGTATACAAACTTACCTCACCATCAGAACACATTCCACAATAACTAGGCGCATTGTCAAACACACACGTTCCAATTATTACGATCCCTTGGGACCCGGCCAACACACGAGTCGGTAGTCCAGTTATCGTCCCGCCTTATTGGACACGACATTGTCTAGAACTCCTCCCTAGATGGCATTCCATAAAGGAGTATCGGTTCAAACTCAACTGTGACTCGGCATTTGGACCCCCGCCAGGCATCCTATAAATTTTGGGTATCGCTCTCAAACTTCCATTGGGTGACGGGTTCAATTAAGTGACCACTCAAGCACAACAACAATCAAGTCAATTTTTATTTGCCATTAATTAGCCTAGTACAAAAGAGTTCGTGTTCCGAACAACCAACTTTGACAAATTTTTGCATTTAAAATTATAGTAAAATATTTGCACGTGATCATGTACTAAAAATCAACCCGCCAAATTTTGCATACTTTCACTTTGAAACCCCATTGCTCCAATTAACACATAAAATATGGCATCCAAACATGACACCTCAAAGTTTACTATTTTCTTACTAATAAGCCCTCTTTGAAAATAGCATTTAAAATACATGATTTAAGCAATCAAACATCATGACATTACAATTAATTAAACTAAACCCGATTAATTAATTTAACCATGATTAATTAAGACTAACCGTAATGAGTTAAACTAATCGCACTTAATTTTAATCTAAACCATTCGTAAACATAATTAAGGCTAAGCTAGACTTATTTAGCACTAATCACCATTAGTCTAAACTAAACCTACCCCTAAACGCAATTAATTGCCTAATCAAGGATTATGAGTTAACTCAAGAGTTTTCAGGCAACAATAGCGATGCGAGGCATCGAGGGCATGACATTTGTGGCTCAATTTGAGACCCGATGGCTGCAACAAAGCCTCTTATGGCTTTTGGCTACCAACGGAGGGGGGTGCTTGGCGGTGGAGATGGTGGTTCGGTGGTTGTGGGGGATGGCAGTGAACGGTGGTGAGGTGCAGTGAAGTGGCGGTGGCGAGAGTGGTGGTGACGGTGGTGATGAGGGTGGTGGTGGATAGCGATGGGTGGATGATGATGGTGGTGAGAATGGTGGGTGATGAAGAAAAATGAAAGAAGATGAAGATTAGGAGGATGCGGCCACAATGGAAAGGAGGAAGAAAGAGTGAGGGATGAGAGAATAGGGAATGGGCAGAAGGTGGTGGTGGCGTGAGGGAGAGGGAAATTTGAGAGAGGGGGAGAGAGAGAGAGAGAGAGAGAATATGAAGGATTTTAGGCCAAAATCTCATGATTTCCCTTTCAGCCACTCTCTCTCCTCTCCACTTAGTCTCTCGTCCCCATTTATTTATTTATTTTTTTTTTTTCAATTTCTTTAAAAGCCAAGTTTTGACCAAAATCACAACTTTGCCACTAAGGCTTGGTTTCCTTTCTGGCTTCCAATTTTTGTCCGATAAATCCTTTTCCGAAAAATTTTGACTTGTCGATAATTCGATAGATAATGAGGTGACATCCAATAATTTAGTCTTAAAATTCTCGAAATTTCGATACCTGATATCGAATTAAATTTCATGGTTAAAATCGGTTGAATGCTACTTTAGTACGACGTAAACTATCGGGTGGCTTTTAGGGGTTCTCGCGTGGTTAACCCGTGGTCGATAATTTTTTATATACGCTTGTGCCTCTTTGAATCGTGGACGACCCTCGGTTATCATGTAATCGCGACGGTTCAAATATACGTACCTGAGTACAAGATCAATAGAAAATCGATTTATTGTCGTCTAATGCGAGTATCGTAATTGTGTGGAATCACCTGCGAACCAATTATGTACTTCCGTCAAATTGATTTATATCCGTTCGCTAATTGACTTATAACAGTGTAGTATTGACCCTTGTTAATCCTTATAGTCGAGCGATCGATCCTTGATTGAATTCTCTGATCTTTCGCATTTTAACCCTTTACGACCTCATCCAATAGATTAGTTAACTCATGAATGATCAGTTCAAAATAAAATAATCATAAGTGCATTGATAAAATAACCATTTCATATATTTCAAAATATGAGCCAAATTTCGAGATATCACAATTCTTCCCCCTTACAAAAATTTTGTTCTTGCAATTTGAAATATTACAACACTTCCTAAAAAAGGTGGGGATGCTGATGCCTCATCAATTCTTCGCTTTCCCACGTGACTCCCTCTGTTCTGTAGTGTTGTCAAACCACTTTGACTAAGGGAATCGTCTTGTTGCGCAATACTTGCTCCTTTCGATCCTTTATCCGAACTGGCTTTTCCATGTACGACACCTTGTCATCCACATCTATTTCCTCGAAATTCAACACATAGGTTGAATTAGGTTCATACTTTCTCAGTATCAATACGTGAAAGACGTCATGCACTTGAGCAAGTCTTGGTGGCAACGCGAGACGATAGGCCAAGTTCCAATCCGCTCCAAAATCTCAAAAGGACCAACATACCTTGGACTCAACTTTCCCTTCCTGCCAAAAAGCGATGTGTCTTGCATTGGTGATGCTTTGAGAAAAATGTGTTAACCTACTTGAAACTCCAAAGGCCTACGCTATTTATTTGCATAGCTTTTTTTTATGAATGGCAGTCTTAAGCTTTTCTCGAATGATTTTAATGGCATCCATTGACTGTTAGACCAATTCAGGGCTCGTAATCTTGCATTCACCAACTTCGTCTCAACAAACAAGAGTTCTGCAAGCCTTGTTGTACAACGCTTCAAATGGTGTCCTTTTGATGCTTTGTTAGTAGCTGTTATTGTAGACAAACTCAATCAGATAAAGATGCTCCTCCCAGCTTCCCTTGAAATTTAACACACAATCTCTCAACATATCCTCGAGCATGTGAATAGTCCTTTCAAACTGGCTATCTGTTTGTGGATGATAGGCCGTGCTGTATTGCAGCTTTGTTCTCAAGGCAGTTTGTAAACTTTTCCAAAAAATTACTGTAAACTTTGGGTCTTGATCGACATGATCGTTACTGGCACTTCATGAAGATGAACTATTTGCCGTACGTACAAGTCGGCGTATTTGTCCAAGGCAAAGTCCTTTCGTACAGTGATGAAGTATGCAGACTTCGTCAACCTGTCAATCACGACCCAGATGGAATCATTAACTCGCTGACTCCTTGGTCATCCCATGACGAAATCCATCGTAATACATTTCCATTTCCACTTGGGAATCTTCAAGGGTTGCAAAAGTCCACTAGGCTTGTAATGATGTGCCTTTATCTGTTGGCAAATCAAACACTTGGTAAAATGCTTGGCGATATGTACCTTCATATCATTCCACCAATAGTATTAGCACAGATTATGATATATCTTGGTGTTGCCCGAATGAATACTATAACCGGTACGATAAGATTCTGACAAAATTTCTTCATTAAGCTCAGCTTCTTTGGGCACGCACAATCGTCCGTGAAACTTCAGTATTCCATCCTCCATTACTTGAAAATCGGCTTCTCTTTTCCACATCTCCTTGTAAAACTTTCCAAATTTTTAGGTTTGTTGATTGCAACATCTTAATCTTTGCCTACACTTCCGGTTCAATTCTGAGGGTAGCCATAAGACTTGAAAGGTCGCTTACCTCAAACTTGAAATCCGAATTTTGAACTCATTCGAGCATAATCCACTCTTGAACCATCATTTGTGCAATCAACGACTTCCAACTTGGCACATCCGTGACCTTATTGGCTTTTCCAAGATGATACAAGATGTCACAATCATAGTTCTTTAGAAGCTTCATCCAAAGACGTTGCCTCATGCTTAGCACCTTATGAGAGAACAATTACTTCAAATTTTGATGGTCTGTAATGATCTAAAACCTTTCTCCACACAAGTAATGTCTCAAAATCTTCAAAGCAAAGATGATCGCTGCCAGTTCCAAATCATGTGCCGGATAGTTCAACTTGTAAGGTATTAACTGACGGGATGCATACGCAACTATGCTCCTATGTTACATCAAAAAGTAACCTAGTCCTTTGTACGATGCATCTCTATAAATATCATATCCTCATGGACCAGACGAAATTGTCAATATAGGTGCGGTAGTCAACTTATGCTTAAACTCTTGGAAACTATGCTCACACTTATCCGTCCATTCAAACCTTTCGTCCTTCTTTGGCAATCGCGTTAGAGGCATGGCTATCATAGAGAATCTTTCCACAAACCGTTTATAATAGCTTGCCAATTTCAAGAAACTAAGTACCTCAGTCACTATAGTTGGTCTTGGCTAGTTCATAACAGCTTCAATCTTAGTTGGATCTACAACTATAGTGACCCCAACTCCACCTCTTGGGTCTTGCGCGGTAGGGGTTATTTTTGCGATGTCCCAGGCTCGTCACCGTCTCAATTCTTTTTATCTTATTATCATGCACATGCGGAAACGTGAATAAACAATTCCTTGGGCAAACAACAATTAGAAGACTGGAGCATATATCGCACGGAACACACTAATTTATATTGTAATAATACTTTTACAAGCCCTTTTCTCTATAGGCCTTCTTTTTCCTTTTTACATCACACTATAAGTTTCCATACAGGCCAAGGGAATTCCTATCTCCTCTAGCATAACTGTAGCTCCCAAAACTGATGTGAGACTTTCATGCCTACAAAATTAAAAGATAAGGGAGTGAGTCTTGGAAACTCAGTAAGTAAAATTCATAGTTCTCTACTAGGAAAGTATCTCATCATTTAAGCCTATCAAGTACAACACTCGCAAACAGTGTCGATAGTAGATTAATAGCTAATCCATTGCCATCTCTTGACTATCTGTATGCGATCCACTTTCAACTTGCCAAATAAGAAACAAACTTATCAAACAACACATGGTAACATGCACAATAAGTTCATTAATCGTATCTACGGTTTTTCTCATACTTTCAAGGGCTTCCAGTCTCAAGTTAGGCATCCAGCCTTAGGCCAAGCATCTCATACTTTCATGGGCTTCCTACCTCAACTAGGCATCCGGCTATCAAGCCAGGCATCTCATACTTTCAAGGGCTTCTTGGCTCAACTAGAGCATTCGACTATCAAGCCAAGCATCCCATACTTTCAGGGGCTTCCTAACTCAACCAAGGCATCTCATTCAATGAACGAGGCATTGCCATCAATGCTATGTGATGACAGATGTTTTTTCCTCTTTAAGTGCACACACACAAGTGCATCACACAAGCTGGTTCTTATCTTTTCTTCTTAACTGTCTCATACGTGGCCTGAAGGTGTGTTCATTCAAACATGTGTGCCATGATTCTTGTACTACATTGATAAACATGTTGGGAATGATCCTTGGTCCGTCACTTGAGTTGATCACTTAGTGTCGATCCTCGCACTAGACAAGGCTCGAAAACAACACGCCTCAATGCCGATCCAAGATCTTAAGGCTTGGGTATACCTTGCTTTCATGAAGATCCTAAGCTTAACAGACCTTGGCCTCGACTCAGCGTGAATATACTTCATGCCGTGAATGACCCTTGGTTCGTGGCTTGATTCAATCACCAAGTACAAAGTCTCCGCACCGATTGAGACTTAGAATCGACATGCTTTGATGCCTCACAAAGACCTCATGGGCTTGGGCGATCCCTATGCCAATCAAGACTTGGAACCTGTATGCGTCAATGCCATTCCAAGACCTTGCGATCTTAGGTGATCCCCGCATCGAACGAGACTTGGAATCGGCATGCCTTAATGTTGATCCAAGGCCTTGTGGCCTTAGACGACCTTGCCTCATGGCCTTGGGTGATGTTGCCTTGTGCTAAACTCAACCCAAACAAACCCCGGCTTCATTCTAGGCGTGAACGACTCAAGCACATATTCAAACACAATCATGAGAAAAACCATCCAAAAGATCTAACATCCTACACGCGGCTTAACCAATGAGCACCTAGCTAGCCTCAACAATGGGATCTACCTTCCTAGAGAAGAAAAAGGAATCTTACTTACTTGGATGAACCTCAAGAAAGCAAAGGCGAGCGGCTTGGTGAGGGGCAGTGGTGCAAGGTTGAGAAAAAGAGAAGGATGGCATGTAAAAGACAAGAGAGGATAAGAGGACTCAAGGCGAGAATGAATGGAGTGGTTCCCCTATTTATGGGCTCAATTCTCATCATTACCGTTCCAAGTGGCCCAATCATCTTTCTTGAAGTGGCACGGGTATAACATTGAGGTGGTAAGTTTAGTTTGCAAGGTGGTAAACTTAGGGTCCTAGGAAAACACTTGCCATCTTCTTATTGGACCACTTATTTCATGCCATCATGACTTAGCTTACTTGTTTTCCAAGGAGAATCTTATGGTAACGATGACCATATCTTCCATGGACACCTAAGCCAATAAGTCACCAACTTCTTCCCTAAGGTAAATCTTTTGGCCATCATTACAAAATCTTCAAGGGACACCTAAGCTTGGTGATTCATCAACCTCATTAATGAACTAAAGTCCAAAGTCACTTAATGAGCCTTGATATTTTTACCAAGCAACTTGGAAAGCAAGTTTCTTCTTCCTCCCTTGCAATTGGTGTGTGACACTTGGTGGATAAGGATGGACTATAGTCCAAAGCATGGAAGGTTCTAAAACCCCTATCATCTCTTGACATTTGTCTAGTGACTTACCCCTTGCACTAATTAATTTGCATCCATAATTCATCCAAGGCAATCATGAGATTTGGATATTTACCACATGCTTAAATTCAAGGAGTTGCTCCTCAAGCATTCTAGAATTTTCTACCATATCTTCTCTTGATTGGTCCACATAAGCACTTGGTTCATTCTTGGAGAACAAGCCACATTAATTAGGTGGCACCCTAAAGGAGGTTAAGTGGCACCTAGGCCATAGAATAGCCATAATCGTATAAGGTGTCTCATTTTTATTGGAACATTTATCGAGGATCCTTTACTTAATTGTCAAGGTGAATCTTTGGTAATTATTACCAAATCTATAAATATCTATCCAAAATGATGAGTCATCCTCCTTCATGAAGAAGCTAGGGTGTTCTAGAAGGTTTTATTTTGTCCATTTCCAAATAATATGGCAATCATGGGAAATAGGCCATTGGAAATGCAACTTGAGCTGAGCAAGGGCTTTTTGTGTACATCCCCTATCGATCATTTTGACACACTTGAGGTTCGTGACAAAGCTACCCTTGGTGTGGTTGTCTTAGGCAAAATTGCCTTCTTTGGCTAAGTCAGTGGCCTAGGGCATGGGCTCAATGCCTAACCTTTAGATTGGTTCTAGCCAAGTGTACCGAGCCCGTGACTAACTTGAAGCTTAGGGGAGGCCCATGCATAGGACCTAGCACATAGTAAAGCTCCTAGCCTAGTCCAGGATCCATCACAAAGGGCCTACGGTCAATCCATAACCAATGCACTATCACACTGGATCGACTTATAGTCGTCCACGGTCTATATATGACCGAGCGGAATCACTCACAATCGCATCATGACCGCTCTGAATTAATCCGTGATCATCCATCAATCCACGGTGGTACGTGACCATCCAATGACCAACCCTTATGGTCGAGTAGCCGTTTCATGGCCAAATGGCTCGAGTCCACTTGCATGGTCATTAGACTTGTCCATGGCTGATCCTTTGATCAATCCATGGCCGATTCTTTGATTGGAACATGGTTAATGCCTCTGTTACCCTTCCGGTCAAGTCGATCGGTCCATGGCCAATTCTTGGAACGATCCATGGCCGCTCATTGCCACTGGCATACCAAACTCATAGCCATTTTTATGGGGTCGAAAATCTGGATGTTAAAATAGTAATCCCTTCGCCAAAAATCATGTGACCCAGGAAAGTTACATGAGTCAGCCAAAACTTACACTTACTTAACTTAGCGTACAGCTCGTGTTCTCGCAAAGTCTAAAGCATCATCCTCAAGTGTTGTTCATGCTCTTCTGGACTCTTTGAGTACACCAAGATATCGTCGATGAACACGATCAAGAACTGATACAGGCACTCCTTGAACACTCGATTTATCAAATCCATGAAAGCAACTAAGGCATTGGTTAATCCAAATGGTATCACGATGAAATCATAGTGACTATAACGGGTACGAAATGTCGTCTTCGGTATATCCTCCTTCTTAATCCTCAACTGATGGTAACTTGTCCTTAGATCAATCTTGGAAAATATCGAAGCTCCTTGCAACTAATCAAACATATCGTTTATCCTTGATAACAGATACTTATTCTTAATCGTCACTTGATTGAGTTACCAATAGTCGATACAAAGACGTAATCGACCATCTTTATTATTTACAAACAAAATTGGTGCTCCCCAAGGCGATGCACTTGGACGAATGAATCCTTTGTCCAACAATTCCTGCATCTGCACCTTTAACTCCTTTAGTTCCAACTACACCATATGGTAGGAAGCCTTAGAAATTAGCTCTATCCTAGGGGCCCATTCAATCACGAACTCTATTTCCCTTTCTGGGGGTAATCTAGGCAATTTCTCAAGAAAGACATAAGAAAATTCTCGCACCACAGCGATTTCTTCCATCCTTGGCTCCTCAATTGACATATCAATCACGATCGCTAAATAACCTTAGTAACCCACATCCAACAATCGAGTCGCCCCAAGCGATGAAATTAAAGTAATCGAGGGTCCTTCTTGATTCCCAACAAACTCAAAACTACCACTTGCCAACGGGTTAAACTGAATTGCTTTATGATAACAGTCCATCATAGCTCATTGCTTGGTAAGCCAATCCATACTAATGATCACATCAAAATTAAACATCGCCAGCACAATTAAATCTATTCTTTCCTCTTGATCACCAATCACTAACTTGCAACTAGGACACTCTACTATAGACAATACTTTATCCTTTAGCGGGGTAAATATACTAATGACCATTTTCAATGGTTTCGGACTTAACCCAACTAACTTAACGAACTGCTTAGCGATAAAAGAATGCATAGCTCCATAATCAAACAAAGTATAAGCAGCATGTTCATTCAACAAGATTGTACCTATAACCACATTTTGCGAGTTCTCCACCTCCCTTCTGGTGATAGCATAAACATTTCCTTGTACCGGAGGCTTGTTTAGAATGCCCTATTGTGCGTTTTGCAAAGCACCCCCTACTGATTGCCTTGCTTGCGGCAATGGCGCCTGCGCTTCCATGGGCCTACACAGGCAATTCTTCATTTGGTGACCGTGTTGGCTACATCCATAGCAAGCTCTCATTATAATAGGACATGGGGCTGATCAATGTTTCCTTCCACAAATTCGGCACTCGCATTGGGTGTCGACTTTCCAATTCCACCCTTTAAGTTATGAGGGATGAAATACTTTCCTCCAATTATCGGCCTCTTCCTAAACCGATTATTGTCTCTGTTGGGCACAAATCGTGGCCCAGATCCAACTGCCCGTTCATTCATGTTCTTGTTAATTAGCAGGGCCCTCTTGTACAATTTATCATAGTCCTTGAGATTTAGGGGCACCAAATGGTCCTTGATCTCTGGCTTCAAACCATTTCTGAACCTCCTTACCTTGTCTGTTGGGACCTCAATCAACCTCGACGCATACTTGGACAACTCGGTGAACTTCGTCTCATACTGATCCACTAATAGTTGGTTTTGGCAAAGGCACTGGAATTCGGCCATCTTCTACTCCTGAGCGTAGTTTGAAAAATATTTCCTATAAAAAGCCTCAACGAAGGCACCTATTCCGGGATCGTGCCTTCGGAAAACACTCTTCTTTCAGTGGCTTTCCACCACGTACTTGCATTACCTTGGAGCTGATAGACGGCTGGGGTCACCTTATCTTCCTTAGAGTACCTCAACAATGCAAAAACTTTCTCCAATTCTTAGATCCAAAGAGTTACGAGCTTAGGCTCACCTGCTCTACCGAATTTTAGTAGCTTCAGTTTTAGGAACTACTCCACCAACTAATGCACGGGCCAATCACCATTCTTGTTCCTAGGTGAGACTTCAACAAATACAGTAGTAGCATTGTCATTGGCAGTAGCGGCAGCGTAGCAACAGCAGCTTAAGTCTAAGCCTGCTAACCAATCACGTTCCTCAACGTCTCTAGGGCTTGTAGGATCCCATCTACCCTTGGATCACTTGGTGCATTACCTCTGGCATCAGCCTGCATCGGTGCTCTCCCTCCAGCACTAGCCCATCTCAATGCCCTTCTCCTAACACATGTTCAGGTCGGTGCCCTTTCTCTAGCACTAGCTAGAGTCGACACTGCCCTACTCCAAAAGGCCCTCTGATCAAGATCACTCATTTTGTATGATCTTTATAGAAATATGCCTTCCAATTCCAATAAGAAATTATAGATATGAGCAACTTGCATAAAGCAATTAACTAGTCACAAGCAAGAGCATAAGGAAAGAAATGTTTTTCCTAGTTGACTATCCCAAAACCCATCTCACCTTATCACTCTAGACCTTGACTAGGCTCTAATACCACTTAAACGGAGATGTCATGCCTCGAATCTCCAAGCACGTGAACATCCCTCAACGGTCAATTAAATTGCGATGTCCTAGAACTTGTCGCCGATCCATTCTTTTATTTTTTGATTAAACTCAAGTGGTAGCATTTAATATAAACAATACCCAGTCAATCATAAACAACCATGGATAGTATAAACATAGCAAACATTCCCAAAAGCAGCACTTTCATTTATAAATTGTTGACTCTAGGAAGCCTAATAATTACAAGCATTTCTATGGCCACTTCCTACTGACCATTTCAAAAACCCGCAGGGTCAGGGTTAACCTAAACTTCATTAACGACGAGGCCAACCAAAAGCAATGCCAGACACAACCGCGTCTTAGTCCATCGAGACCCCAAACCGCACCCGATGGTTCTCCCTACTACGGACCTGAAAATATTAACAACAATAGGATGAGATAAAAATCTCAGTGAGTTAACAACCTAAGCCTCGACTAGGGCGCCAATTCCCCTCGGGGGCAACTTAAGCACACACGATATACAAACTTATCTCGCCATCAAAATACATTCCATAATAACTAGGTGCATTGTCAAACACAAGCATTCCAATTATTATGACCCCTTGGGCCCCGGCCAACACACGAATTGACGGTCTTCCGGCCTAATCGAGCATCGTCCCGCCCCATTGGGCACAACATCGTCTAGAAACCCCACTTAGACAGCATTCCATAAAGGAGTAATGGTCCGCCCTCAACCGTGACTTGGCATCCGGACCTCCACCGAGCATCCGACAGACATCGGGCATCATCTCTAAACTCCCGTTGGGTGATGGATTCAATTAAGTAACCACTCAAGCACGCCGACAGTCAAGTCAATTTTTATTTGTCATTAATTAGCCCAATACAAAAGAGTTTGTGTTCCAAATAATCAACTTTGACAAATTTTTACTTAAAATTCCAGTAAAATATTCACATGTGGTCACGTACTAAAAATCAAATTGCTAAATTTTGCACACTTTCATTTTAAAACCCCATTGCTCCAATTAACACGTAAAACATAGCGTCCAAACACAACACCTCAAAGTTTACTATTTTTTTACTAATAAGCCCTCTTTATAAATAGCATATTAAATACATGATTTGAGTAATCAAACATCATGACATTTCAAGCTCAAACAATCATAATTATGCACAAACTCATCTAGAAAAATGAGCATAAAATTCTACTTAACGACTAATCCATCATTAATTTGCATAAATTGCGATTAACTAAGTTAATCATGATTAATTAGACTAATTGTGATTAATTAATATTAACTATCATTAATTAATCTAACTATAATTACTTAACAAATAATCATATTTAATTAAAATAATTATGATTGATTAAACTATTTACAAATAATTAAAATAATTATGATTGATTAAAATAATTACAAGTTAAACTAAACTTGATTAATTAATCTAATCACAATTAATTAAAACTAACCATAATTACTTAAACTAATTGCACTGAACTTTAATTTAAACCGTATGTAAACATAATTAAGGCTAGACCATACTTATTTAGCACTAATCACCATTAGTCCAAACTAAACCTACCCCTAAACACAATTAACTACCTAATCAAGGATTAGGAGTTAACTCACGAGTTTCTAGGCGGTATCGGGCTAGCCTCGACGGCGGCGCGATAGTGTCGACAGCGGGACGTTCGTGGCTTGATCGGAGACCCAACGGCGGCGGCAAAGCCTCTTAAGGCTTTCCGCCACCAAGGAAAAGGGGTACTCGGTGGTGGAAATGGTGGTTCGGTGGTGATGAGAGATGGCGGTGAATGGTGGCGAGGTGTGGTGAAGTGGCAGTGGCAAGAGTGGTGGACGGTGGTGATGAGGGTGGTGCTGGATGGCAATGGGCGAATGATGATGGTGGTGAGAATGGTGGGTGATAAAGAAAAATGAAAGAAGATAAAGATGGGGAGGATGCGGCCACAATGGAGAGGAGGAAGAAAGTGTGAAGGAAAAGAGAATGGGGAGTGGGCAAAAGGTGGTAATGGCGCAAGGGGGAGGGGAAACGTGAGAGAGAGGGAGAGAGGGGGAGAGGGATAGGGAGAGAGAAAGAGAAGAGGGAAGGGAGGATTTGAGGTCAAAATCCCATGATTTCCCTTTCACCCACTCTTCCTAATTTCCTCTCCACCTAGTCTCTTGTCCCTCTTTATTTTCTTCTTCTTTATTTTTGTTTTCAATTTATATTAAAAGCCAAGCCTTGGGCAAAATCACAACTTTGCCACTGGGGCTCGATTCCCTTTTCGGCTTCCAATTTCCATCCAATAAATCCTTTTCCCAAAAAATTCGACTTGTCAATAATTCAACGGATGATGATGCGACATCAAATAATTTAATCTTGAAATTCTCAAAAGTTTGATACCTGAAATCAAATTAAATTTCATGGTTAAAATTGATCGAATGCAAGTTTAGTACGACTTAAACTATCAGGTGGCTTTTAGGGGTTCTCGTGTAGTTAACCCATGGTAAATAATTTTTAATCCATGCTTGTTCCTCTTCGAACAGTGGACGATTCTCGGTTGTCATGTAATTGCGATGGTTCAAATACGTACCCAAGTACAAGGTCAATAGAAAATTGGTTTATCATCGTCCGACGCGAGTATCATAATCATGTGAAATCACCTGCAAACCGACTACGTCCTTCCATCAATTCAAATTATATCCATTCGCTAATTGACTTATGACAGCGTCGTATTAATCCTTGTCAATCTTTATGGTCGAGCAGTTAATCCTTGATTGAATTCTTTGGTCTTTCGCATTTTAACCTTTTACGGCCTCACCCAATAAATTAATTAACTTGTGAGTGATTAGTTCAGAGTATAATAACCATAAGTGCATCGATGAAATAACCATTTCATATATTTTGAAATAGATGCCAAATTTTGGGATATCACAATAATCATCTCTTTCACATTAAATTGTTTTGCAGAGACCAAAGGGCATAATCCCTAGCTCCTTCAGCAATCTGGAAGTGGTGGATTGTATGTAAGTACTTCAATGCAAAACTCAAGCTCCTTTTCCATATTTTGTAGATGAATCTAAAATCCCAAATTGTTCTAGTGGCCAAGCTACAGGCTACTTTTTATAGTAAAGTAGTTGAGCTATCAATAAAACTTAGACTGTGATAATATATCCAGTTTATAACTCTCAAAGTCCTCGTGTCGTGAATGCTTATCATTTCACCATCCAAATTTTACAATAAATTGGGTTATGAAGTTGTGATTATTGTCAAGTAATTATTTTGGTGGGACTCTAGGATTAGAGTGGACATAGATCGATGATATTCTATTGCTTAAAGAGCATGATTAACAAGTTTCAATAGAGTTACTTGTTCTGGGCTGGAAGAGATTAAATGGATCGGTGTTACTTAAGTATTTGACAGATTGAATGTGTATGTACTTAAGGCATGTCCCGTGCGCATGTTTTATGATGAATAGGAGATTTAATATAGCAAAAGTCCTTAGACTCTCTCTTTGGTTCTTTCCACAACAATGGCCCCAGATTGTTTGGTGAGTGTAGTTCTCATGTGGTGATTAGAAGGTCTACAGATAGGAGCTTGATTTCTTGTCCCCATTCTTGAAAATGACAAGAAAGTGTAATGCTAAGCTTCCCGGACTATTCAACAACGGCACAATATTTTCATCTTTCTGCCTAACTATTGACTGTTTGACATTGGCACATCCTCCCTCATTATTTATTTTATGTCTTAGAAGGACAAGAACATTACCGCGAGGAAATATTTAATAAGCTAGTATGATTGTATCCTTCATTATGTTCAGCTTTGTGTACTAGTGTTATGATAATTCTTTCCCATGCACTCCACGTTTTGCTAGGATCAAGTTTTTCCTGTCATTGATTTCTTTTATCTTTCATCTCCAGCTAAAAGCTCTATATCGATATTGCCAGTTAACTGATTTTTTTTCTACACCACTGATAATTAAATGCTTTTAATCTGCTAAATAATGCATTTTTGAGGTATAAATCTATAAGTTTTCAGTTTGAGTGCATAAAGTACACGAGGAACTAACTCAATCAAATAATCATGCCAATTGACTAGAGCAGTCCCGGATTGGATCCTGAAGAAAGCAAAAAATGTGTAAGCTTCGTTGTTCGAAAAATTGTCTTGTTTAATCCTGAATTTGCTTCTAGCTCTTTGTCGCTAATCTTGCACTGTAGTAAGCAATTGTGCATTCCCATCTTGCATCTTTATAGTTTGTAGCCTATGGAGTTTAATGGAAACATCATAAGTACCTTTCTCTTTGTTAGGATCTGTTTTCTGAAATGTTATAGGCAAGACAAGAGGCTGAATTGTATGGTATGAATGAAAGGATGTAAAGCGGATTTTCTTGGAAGTGCCAAGTTGGCCCCACTTTCCCCCTATACAAAAATCCCTTCCCAACTCTAGATCTTTTTCAAACCTCTTAAAATGATAAAACTAACATTTGGAAAATCTTTGCTTCCCTTATATCCTCTTTGAAAATTTACTAAACGCATCACTCGCACAGTATGATCAGTTGCTTGAGCTATTTCTCGATGATAACAATGAACTCTACAACCAAATAAGTGTGCCTAGGAGATACTGTTGGTTGGATCCACCTTCATGTGTGACCCAGCTAGCATTAAAAAAAAAAGAAAAAAAAAGAGAAGTTGAAAAGAAAGTGGGCTTTGTGCGTGTGTGTGCACGCTCAAAGTGAGGAGAGAGAAAAAGAAAAGAAAGGGGGGCATTGCTTTGTGCAGACTAGAAGAGAGAGAAAAGAAAAAGCAGAAAAAGAGAGACCCACTGAGAGAAAGCACACGAAGGAGAAAAGAGGACTGACTCTTTGTGATCTAGATTCAAGGGCCAAACATTGATAGAATCGGCTCAAATTTGAGTATGTTGTTTGTGAGACCAAGGGCTACAAGTTGATGGTTTTCGTTCGTTGAGAACCACCTCCGAATTCTCTAGTTGCGGTTAGGATTTTCTTGCTACGAATTTATTTATCCACTTATATGGTGATGAAATGATATTGTAATGTGATCTTATGACTCTAGTGTGTGACAAGAGAATAATGCTTTGTGTATCCTGCTATTCTTGGTGATTATTGGATGTTTTGGGCGATCCGTGGTTTTTCCCGCATTTGGTTTTCCACGTTAAATCATTGGTGTTATTATTTTCTTTGTCTACTTATCATTTCGGCATTATATTTGTATATTGTGAGGCTATATATTGCTAATTGTTGCTGAGGGTCAAGAGAATTTCAATTAATTTAGTTTCGAATGAGAAATTGATCCTGGATTGCATTTGGCTCGTGGTGAATTATTGTCCCCGAGTTCTTCTCAACAAATTGGTATCAGAGCTAAGGTTGAAATTCTAGTATTAAATTAAAGAAACTAGCGGCACCATGTTTAAGTTAAATGCCTCGAATTATTCTATTTGGAAGCCTCGAATGGAAGACGTATTGTATTGCAAAGACTTGTTTGATCCTATTGATAGTGATGAAGCCAAAAAAGATAAGGAAGACAAAGAATAGGAGAGAATGAATCAGAAAACGGTTGTGTTTATCGGAAAATGAATTGATAATAGTGTGTTTCATCATGTTGCTCAAGAAATGAAGGCAGACACTTTGTGGAAGAAATTACAATATCTTTATGAGAGAAAAACTCCACCAAATAAAGCTCTTCTAGTTAAGCGACTTGTGAATTTGAGATACAATGAGGGAAGTAATATGGCGGAACACTGAGTGAATTCAAGATGTTGTAAATCAATTGACAAATCTTGAGATTGATCTTGGTAATGAATCCCAAGCATGCTTATTACTTGGCACCCTTATCGATAGTTGAGACACCTTGGTTGTGGCGTTAAACAACTCAGCTCCTTTTGGTGTGCTTTCTATGACCATGGTTAAAGAAAGTTAGTTCAATGAAAAAACAAGAAGAAAATGTTTGAATTATGCTTCTACATCATATGCTCTTGTTATTAAAAATAGGGCGAGAAGTTAATCAAGAAGGTTTCAAAGAGATGATACTCAAGGCAAGTCAAGAGGAAGGTCAAAATCAAAACCGAGGAGGAGTGTGAAGTGTTATAATTGTGGCAAGATGGGACATTATGCAAAAGAGTGTTGAATGCCAAAGAGTGATAAATCCACAATAGAAATGGAGATCGAGAGAAAGAAGAGAAACAAGCTATGACGGCAATTGTATCCGGTGGCGATATTGTGTTTGTATATGATGATGGATGTGTGAGTCTCACATGCCAAGATTCTACATGGGTTGTTGATTCCGTGGCTTCTTTTCATGTCACCTCATGGCATGACTACCTTGCTTCCTATCGCAACGGCGACTTTGATTGTACTAGGATGGGAAATAGCGGTATTTCCAAGGTTATTGGCATAGGAGATGTTTATCTGGAAACCGATGTCGGATGTAATTTAGTTTTGAAAAATGTGAGACACATTCCAGATATTCGACTTCACTTGATCTCCATGGGTGCCTTAGATAATGATAGTTATTGCAATTCATTCTTTGATGGCAAATGGAAATTGACATGTTCCATGGTTGTGGCAAAGGGTAAGAAAATAGTTATCTCTATATCATGCAAGCTGACTTGATTCAATAAGAGGTAAATGCAATAGAAGATTCCTCAGTTGATTTATGGCATATGAGGCTGAGTCATCTTAGAGAGAAAGGGCTTGAAACTCTTGTTAGAAAGAACTTTTTACATTTGAAGGAGAAAATTCCAAAGGAATGCACTCATTGCCTTGCATGTAAGTAATATAGATTTTTATTTCATAATTCCTCTCCTCATACAAAATTAAATGTACTTGATTTAGTTCACATTGATATTTGTCGCATGAATGTTAGAACTCTTTGATGTGCATTATATTTTGTGACATTTATTGATGACTGTTCTAGAAAAGTGTGGGCTATTGCTTTGAAAGCTAAAGATCAAGTGCTTGCAGTTTTCAAGCAATTTCTAGTCAACATGGAAAGAGAAACCGTAAAGAAACTTAAATGTGTTCGAGTTGACAACAGTGGTGAATATAGAGGCCCGTTTGAATATTATCGTAAGGACTATGGTATCAAGCTTGAAAAGATTGTTCCGAAGACACCGCAACAAAATGGAGTTGCGGAGATAATGAATCGAACAATAAATGATCGAATTTGGTGTATGCTCTCTCATGTGAGGTTGCCTTAGCCATTTTGGGGTGAAGCAATGAGAACAACAGTAGACTTGATAAAACTTTCTCCATCAGTTCCTCTTAAAGGGGATGTTTCATAAAGAGTTTGGAGTGGCAAATATGTTTCCTACAACCATCGAAAAGTATTCGGTTGTCGGGCATTTGTTCATGTTCCAAGAGATGAAAGATCTAAACTTGACGATAACTCTAAATAGTGTATCTTCTTAGGTTATGGACATGAAGAGTTTGGCTATAGATTAGGGGATCCAATTGCAAAGAAAATCATTAGAAGTTGAGATGTGGTGTTTTGTGAGTATCAAACTATTAAAGACATTGGCAAGGGGGAGAAACCAAAGAATATAGCTCAATGTTCAATTAGTTTCAACCCAAATCCTTCTACCATTGATAGAAATCATGGGGGAGAAGTGCATGGAATGGCGACTCCTCACATAATGTTAATTCTTCAATTGAGACAAGTGAAATAACTGAACAAGAGCAACCTATCCTACCTCAAGTTAGAAGATTTGAGAGTGAGTGTAAGCCTTCTAAAAAATATTTGCCATATGAGTATGTTTTACCCATTGATGCAGGAGAGCCAAAAACTTATGAAGAGGCTATGTCATGTGAACGAAAGAATAAATGGCATGAAGCCATGCAAGAGGAGCTTAAATCCTTGCATGAAAACCACACATTTGAATTGGTGAAATTACATGGTAAGAGAACACTCACAAATAAGTGGGTGTACAAGTTAAAGACGGAAGAAAACAATCTACAACCATGATACAAAGCTTGGCTTGTTGTGAAGGGCTTTCGTCAAAAGAAGGGCATAGACTTTGAAGAGATTTTTTCACCGGTTGTAAAGATATCTTCTAATTGAGTTGTTCTTGGGTAAGCCGCCAATTTGAATTTAGAAATTGAACAACTTTATGTAAAGACGGCTTTTCTTTATGGAGACCTAGAAGAAGAAATATATATATACAGCAACCAACGGGTTTAAAAGTTGAAGGCAAGGAGCATCTTATATGTAGTTGAGGATGATAGGGCTAGTAAGAGCACCTAGAGGGGGTGAATAGGTGGTCAAAGACGTTTTTGCAAAACTTAACAAATTAATTCATCTTTTAAGAATGATAGACTAAAGATGTAAAAGACTATAAACAGTTATATAGAGCTGCGAATTAAAGTAAAGAGATTAGGGATAGAGAATAAAAACACAAGGTTAATAGTGGTTTGGCTTAGACCAAGCCTACGTCCACTCTCCCGCATTAACAGCCCACCGGTTGGATTCCACTATGAACCAAAAGAGATTTTACAGCCTCATGTCCTTGATTCCACAGTATAGAGACTCAGCTATACTTCCTCAAGGTCTCACAAGTATTTAATCTCTCTTTTCAGTATAATTTAAGCTCAACAATTGAAAATAACGAAGAACTCGGAGCTTCAGACTTTGAAATTTTTCTTTCACGCACACACTTGAATAACTTGAGCATCTTCCTTATATATTCCTCCATGCCTTCATAACCATTGGCACTTTCCAAAGGAGTTCTTCCAATCAACCCGTTGGACATAATCAATTAGAGAGATCTCGAGTTATTTAAGGAATGTGATGATAGCCCACCAATCCTGCTCGCCCATATAATGAGAATCTAGGTTTCCGTAAGTAGAACTTTTCCAAGTATACTTCGCCAATCAATCAATCTAATTATTCGAATTAATTTCAATACGAATAATTGATCTTGAGTTGCCATCTCCAGCCGTGAGATCTTCTTCAACCGTACGAATTAAATCCTTAAAGATATACTCGCATATGGATAAGTCTTCTTCAACGGATAATACTTTTCTTCATCGGTCTGGAAACTATCAGTAAGGGTAGACTTTAAATCTTGAGTTTGGAGGTCCTCAAACTTTGACAATAAAGTTTGCAAGTCTTCAGACTAGACTAATGGAAACGTTTTGTCAGCTTCAAAACAAATGAGGAATATTTCTCCAACAATCTCCACATTTTTTATGGTGACAAAACTTTCCTGCAAATTTGGATACTTTTGACCTGCAAGACAATACTTAAGCAAACCAAGATATCTCATAAAAGATAAGTAGATTAGGGTAAGGATAGTAGCAATTCTGCATCTATAGAAAATGAGTTAGTCCTGTAAAAACAACTATTTTTACCATAATCATTAACGTAGCTTAAGATACTACAAGCATTAAAGGATCAAAACCAAACAGTCCAACAAGTCACAACCAAACAAAGATAAGTCCAAAAGCCAAAACCAAACAAAATCAAAGTCAAATCTGCACCAACTTCTCCCCCTTTTTTGTCAACAGCAAAAAGTGGAGAACAAATAAAAGAGATGTATAAAAATGGAGTCAAAATCATGGCTGTTTTGGAAGGCGAACAAGCTCGAACTCTCCCATAGAGTTCACTATCTTCTCAAGCCTTGCAAAACTTTGCTTCAGTGACTGAAAATCTTCGCCCTGCACTGTAGATTGTACTTGATTCTTCAAGGCTTGTAACTGATCGTGCAAAGACACTGAAGTGGCCATGAAAGCATTCTTGAGATCCTGCATCTCATACCCCATAACATATTGCTGCTTCCTCACATCCAATAAGATCTCGAGCAGCCTCGAAAAGTCTGCTGTTTGCTTTATTGTAGTACTAGGACCAGCCGAGTCAAATCCAGGGGTTTTGAGAATGGATGGAACTTCAGTAGATTGTCCACCATGACTATCAGTGGAGGCTTCCGAATAATGATGTCACGCCCCGATCCTTGGGAACACACCCATCCTTCTTCTTGGTTGATTTTTGAATGCGATATCCCAGGATTATGTATCGCCGACCCTTTCATTCTTATGTGCATGCGGAAACAGTTATAATATCCCCAGACAATAAACAATGGAATAGAAAAGCATGCCATATTTTTCATATTGAAATTCACAACCACACTTTTATACAGAGCATAATTCTAAGAGCTTCATAAAACTATTCACAACTTTCTAGTCTCACTCTATTCACAAATGTGCAGGGTTCACAAAAGATGATAGGCTCTCAGTCCTCATATGGATCATACTCGGGATCATCATCCCGATCCTCCTCAGATCCTTCATCACTAGGCTCATTTTCTTCAAACTCTTCATCTTCTTCTTCTTGCTCATTCTCGGCTTCAGATGCCGACTCATCCTCAGGTGATCTAGGAGCCTGAAATATTATCTCACAACTGGGATGAGACTACGTCTCGGCAAGTTCTACCCCCTAATACCCGATTAGTAAACTAATATGCCAGACAGTTACCTAAGCACATCACAAGTCAGAGGACTTACCTTGGCCTCAGTTCCAACCTGCAATTCAAGGTTAAACACAAATATTCAAACAATTCACAACATCCGATCAAGCATTGATCAATCGACTTAGTCGCTTACATGTCAGTCGGACCATCTCTAGGTCATTCCCACTCATACCATGATTTCCCAATGCTGTACTCATTCACCAAATCACATGTGTTTCTTGGGCGTCGTTTTCGCCAATGACATACCGATCATCGACACCGTGCATTCTTTAAGGCGCCATTTTCACCAGTGATATTCTCGATCATCGAACCACGTGTCCTTTCTAGGGTGCCGTTTTCGCCAAGGTGACATCGGCAATAGACAACATCGTGAGTTCTTTAATGTGTCGTTTTCACTAGTGATATTTCCTTAATCACCGACACGTTTGTCTATAAGTCATTCACGTGCGTTCTTTAAGGCGCCGTTTTCACTAGTGATACTTCCAATCACTGAACCACGTATGTCCAATAACATCGTACTTGATTGATCTTAGCCAAGAGTATTCCCAGTTCGATCTCATGACCGTCTCCACTTTACAACTCATCAAGGCATTATTAATGCTAAATAATCAAACTCGGCCATCTACCAATCAATCATTTAATTCCACTCAATTTCAATCAATTTAGGAACAATTCCTCAAATTGCACAATCAATTCAATTCAGTACAATGTGGAGCTCAAATAAATAAACGGATTGCACCACGATAATCAGCACGAAATTCCGGTCACCGGCCATCCCGGTTAAATTTCCGGAAAATAATTAATTAAATAATTAATTTCCAAAATTAAATAAATAAATATTAAAAATCCAACTTAGGCTCGTATTGCCTTATTGGAGCCCGAAACGGGTCGGGAAAAATCCCGAGATGCATTCGATAAATAAAAGTACATCTCTACTTACTAATGACTAAGTCTAACCACCTAACATGCATCATTAAGTCACTAATTAAATTATTCTAAACTAATCTAACCACCTAATTGCACTTAATTAAATCTAACCAACCCCTAAGCATAATTAGCAAACTAAGAGAGCATTAGTGAGCAAAACTCACTTCATTAAAAGCGGGGACCGGGACACCGCGACGGTGACGCGACGGTGGCCAAAATCGAGCTTTCGACGACACCGGCGTGCTTGGACCGGGCCTTAGACTTGGCCCAACAAATCTCAGCCCAATCTTGGGCTGAGATTTGTTGGGTTGGGCTTGCAGAGGATGGGCTTCAATTGCTTTGCTGGAAATTGGGCCTGGCCAATTAACTCACGTGGACTGAACTGGGTTGCAGCTGAAGTAATTCGACTGGGCTTGAAATGGCCCTCAACTAGACCAAATTTTGCTGGGCCTGAATGACTGAAAGTGTTGGACTGAAGGTACGAGCTGGAGCAAAATTAAACTGGGCTGCACTTGTGGATTCGGTGGACTTCGCACGGCCAGATGAAGGCTGCGGGCTGGGCTTCACTTCGCATCTCCCAACGAAAGCACGAAGAAGGCAATGCTGAAGATGTGCGGTTCGGTGGGGCGTGGAGCTGCTTTGTGGATTTCACTGGCTACTGGATTGAACCGAAGGAACGATGAAGACTGACGTGTGGCGCAGCTGCTACTTCTGTCTTCGTGCGCTGGGAAATCCACGCGGACGAGTGGTAGCAAGCGACTGGGAAAATTTCCTGTTGTTGACCGTGGAGATGCGCTGGCAGCCAAGAAGCAAACGAAGTGCAGACACAGGCGCACGTGGAGACTTCGCTAGCGCAAAGACACGAAGCGGTGAGGAACTTCGGTCAACAATGGAGAAGCTTGCTGGTTTTGTTGACTGGAGGAGAGTCGACCGCTGCGGGGGAGGACGTGTGGCGAGAGGAGGACTCGGTGGGGCGCCGGCAGAGGAAGAAACACTGGTGTTGCTTCGTGCGTTGTTGCTGGGGACAAACCGAAGTCGAACAAGGCGAGCTGCAAGGGGAAACGGCGCTGGCTTCTCCTTTGCTGGTCTCTCGGTCTTCAAGCTGCGTAAAGGAGGGCAGAAAGGAGGCTGTCGCACGAAATGGGAAGGGAGAGAGAGATAGTTATCCGGTTGGGTGAGGGAAAGAGAGATGGATAGGAGTGAGGTGGGGCCTTGACTTGATATTTTGCAAAAATATCATCCAATAATCAATCTTGGCCATGCATTAATCCTTGGCTCACAAAGGACCACACCAACACCCCAAATGACTTTTCAATTAGTCCAATCTTGCTAGGCTTGTGGGGGGTTACGAATTTGTAAGCCATCTCCTCCAATTGGACCATCACATTCACTTGATTTAGTCACAGTTGGTCTCAATAAATTCAATTGGTCATCCATAAACTATCTCACTATTTTTCCTCATCTCTGAATCCACTTTCCATCTCAATTTTGTAACCAAAATTAAATCCCCGACTTCAATTGTACAAAAAACAGTCCGGCGACGACTTTTTCCCGAAAAGTATCAGGTGTCAGAAAAATCTTCTGAAACTGAGTCAACACTCCTAGAATTTATTGTGACATGACAGAATCTTCAACTTCTGAAATCGGACTCGAATTGGCTGTTAATTTCCATTCGGCGCGTTTTTAGCGTGACTTAGACTACCAGATAACTTTCAGATACTTTTAAGTGCAAATGACCCGTGGTCGATTTTTCTTCGAGCCACTATGAATCCACTCAACTCATCGGCGACTCTCGATTGTCGTAAAAATCTCGAGGACCCAAATACGGACACAAGGTACCAAAACAATAAGAAAATCAGTCTAGTGCCGGTCCACAACAATTTTCTAATTTAGTGGTGTCACCCACGATTAGCCACACATCTCTATCAATCCATTCTATCTCTGATTTCAAATCGATTTTTAACTGTACTGTAATGGCCTCTAAAGATGGACACGGTCGAGAAGCCGATTCCTGGTCGAGTTCTCAAGTCTATTGCCTTGAAATTTCTTAGTAATTTCCCCATATAGTCTAGTTATCTCGATAATGATTAGTTCTGAGAATAGCCCTATAGGCGTGTCAATGAAATGCTTGATTTATTCAATAGAAGACATGATTGAAAAATTTGGATGTCACAACTCTTTCCTCTTATAAAAATTTCGTCCTCGAAATTTAAATCTTACAAAACTTAAGCAAAAAGGTGGGGGTACAATTCTCTCATCGACTCTTCAGTCTCCCAAGTCGCTCTCTCTATACCGTGGTGTTGCCAGACCACTTTGACCAACGGGATGGTCTTTGTACGCAGAACTTGCTCTTTGCAATCCACAATTTGAATTGGGCTTTCGACGTATGACACACGGTCATCCACGTCCAATTCCTCGAAATTGAGCACATGGGTCGGGTCAGGTTCATACTTCCTTAACATCGACACGTGAAAGACGTCATGCACTTGTGCCAATCTTGGCGGCAATGCAAGACGATACGCTAGGTTCCCGATTCTTTCAAGAATCTCAAATGGACCTACGTACCTCAGACTCAGTTTGCCTTTCTTATTAAAGCGCGAAGTTCCCCTCATTGGTGACACTTTCAGAAAAACGTGATCACCAACTTGGAATTCCAAAGACGTTCGACGCTTATCTGCAAAACTTTTCTGCTTGCTCTGCGCTATCTTTAATCTGCCTCTGATCACTGCCACGGTATCTACTGACTGCTAAACCAACTCTAGCCCTGTTATCTTCCTTTCCCTAATTTCATCCCAACACACTAGTGTTCTATATGCTCTACCATACAACGCTTCGAATGGAGCCATCTGGATGCTCTGCTGATAACTGTTGTTGTAGGTGAATTCCACCAGATGAAGCTGATCTTCCCAACTTCCTTTGAAGTCTATTACACAAGCTCTCAGCATATTCTCGAGGGTCTGAATTGTCCTCTCAGACCAGCCATCTGTGTAAGGATGATATGACGTACTGTATTGAAGCTTTGTACCAAGAGCACTCTGCAAGCTCTTCCAAAAAGTAGCAGTTAATCTCGGGTCTCTGTCTGAGGTTATCGTAACCAGCACTCCATGCATTCGAACCACCTGACGCACATACAGGTCTGCGTGTCTATCCAGACTTAGGTCCTTTCGAACTGCAATAAAGTGAGCCGACTTTGTCAGCCTGTCGACTACTACCCAAATTGAATCATTTCCTCTTTGACTCCTTGGTAGTCCAGTCACGAAATCCATCGTGATATGCTCTCATTCCATTCTGGAATCGCGAGAGATTGCAAAAGTCCTCCCAGCTTGCAATGCTGAGCTTTTACTTGCTGACACGTCAAACACTTGGCCACATGCTTGGCGATGTCCGCCTTCATACCCGACCACCAATAGTGTTGACGCAAATTCTGATACATCTTAGTGCTTCCAGGATGAATGCTGTAATTGCTACGATGTGCTTCGGATAAAATTTCTTCTCTAAGCTCTACATCGTCAGGTACAACCAAACGTCCTTGGAACCTTAGAGTCCCGACATCAGCAATCTGAAAATCAGCCTTCCTTTTATTTGTGTCCTCCTGGAGAATTCTCTGTACATCTGGATCTGTCGGTTGGAGTTGTTTGATTTTGACCTAGACATATGGTTCAATTTTGAGGGTGGCCATAAAACTTGAAAGGTGGTCTACCTCAAATTTGAATACCGAATCGCGAGCTTTCTCGATTAAGTTCCACTCCTTAATCAGTATATGAGCTATCAAAGACTTTCGACTCAAAGTATCGGCGACCTTGTTCGCCTTTCCCGGGTGATATAGAATATCACGTCGTAGTCTTTCAGTAGTTCCATCCATCTTCGTTGTCTCATGTTCAACTCCTTCTGAAAGAACAGATACTTGAGACTCTGATGGCCCGTGAAGATTTGAAACTTTTCCCCGCACAAATAGTTCCTCTAAATCTTCAATGCAAAAATAATCGTCGCGAGCTCTAAGTCATGCGTCGGGTAGTTTTGTTCACGGGGCCTCAACTGATGGGACGCGTATGCAACAACCCTACCATGTTGCATCAACACACAACCCAGTCCTTTAAATGACGCATCACTGTAGATCTCGAATCCTCTAGGACCATATGTTGTCAACATAGGTGCAGTAGTCAGCTTTTCCTTTAGCTCTTGAAAACTACGCTCGCACTTGTCTGACCATACAAATTTCTCTTCTTTCGTTGTAAGCTTTGTCAGAGGTGATGCTAATGATAAGAATCCTTCCACAAATCGTCTGTAATACCCTGCCAAACCCAGAAAACTTTTGATCTCTGCCACTGATGTCGGTCTTGGTCACTTGATTACAGCTTCTATCTTGTTCGGGTCGACAAAGATTCCTTCTCCGGAAATCACATGACCTAAGAACGCAACACAAGTTAACCAAGACTCACATTTGCTAAACTTAGCATACAACTGATGCGTCCTTAAAGTCTGGAGCACTAATCTCAAATGCTCGTGCTCTTTATCACTTCTTGAATAGACCAAGATATCATCAAAATACACAATTACAACTGATCCAGGTATTCCTTGAACACTTTGTTCATCATATCCATGAATGCAGTTGGAGCATTCGTCAACCCAAATGGCATCACTGCGAACTCATAGTGACCATATCGAGTATGAATGCTGACTTAGGAATATCCTCCTTCTTAATCCTCAGCTGATGATATCATGTCCTCAAATCAATCTTCGAGAAAATCGAAACTCCTTGAAGCTAATCAAACAAGTCATCAATCCTCGGTAATGGATACTTGTTCTTGATCGTTACCTAATTGAGTTGCCGATAGTCGATGTACAAGCGCAACGAACCATATTTCTTCTTTACAAACGAGACTAGTGCTCTCCAAGGTGATGCACTAGGACGAATAAATCCCTTATCCAGTAACTCTTGCATATGTACCTTCAGTTCTTCCAACTCAGATAATGCCATTTGGTAAGGAGCCTTATAGATTAGCTCTATCCTGGGTGTTAACTCAATCACGAATTCTATTTCCTTTTTTTTTTTCGAGGTAGACCTGGCAATTCCCTTGGAACCATCTTAGAAAATTTCCGTATCACGGCCACCTTCTTCACATTCTATTTCTCAACTAACACATCCACCATAGTTGCCAAATCAATTTTGGCAACCTCCGTCTAACAAACAGGTTGTCTTCAGCCAACGAGATTAATGAAATCGAAAATTTTCTTCGACTCCCCATAAACTTGACACTTTCACATGCTAATGGACCAGACTGGATTACTCCATGACCATAATTCATCACCTCAAGATGTTCTACGAGCCCACTCTATTCATGTGGTGTCAAACTTACACCTCAGCAACTAGTCAAGCAAATCTATAGCTAGTGATTCCTCTTTCTTTCACTTTACTTCAACAATCAAAATTCTACAACTTAACACAAAACTCTACTGCGCTACTCTGATAAAATCACCTCCAACACATTCTTTCTCCGATCGATGCAAGGTCGATTCTATTCCCGTTCCTTTCGCCATCCTAGTGATGTCCTAGCCATAGTAGCAATGTCTATGCTACCTGAGACTTTCACTGACAGTCCCTTACCTTATGGCCATGCTGGTCATCATCACAGCATGTTCTAGCCATACCCAGACACTGGATTTATCTACGCTTCCTTCCATACTTTTGGCACCCCATCTAGTGAGTCTTTTATCTCCTGTCGAGTGACAGCACACACTCTTTCTAGTTGTCCCATCGGTCTGCTAGGACCACTCCTGACCAGATATCCCTGTTGGCTACACTCCAAACAATTTCTCGTCCTAGGAAGGACATAAGACTGATCTCCATCATCACGTCTGGAAACAACATGATCCATTTGACTTGGTGTTGACCTGACTGCCCCACCCTTCCTGTTAGGTGGAATAGAATACTTTTCTTTCGACCTCGGTCTTTTCCCTGACCAATTTCCATTTCTACCTGAACTGGATCTGTACTCGACTCGAATACAACGGCTCGTTCCCAAATCACATCTCCACACTGGACCTCGGCAGGTGTGGCAACAACGGTGGTTGCAGCACTAACGGCAGTAGTGACGGCAACAACAGCAGCGGCTCGATCCTGAGCTTACTGGCTCAACCAAATCCAAGGACACTAGCGCCTGAACAATCCCGTCGAACCTAGGATCGCTCGGTGCTACTACACTAGTACCAACCTACAATGATACTCTTACACTTGTACTGGCTTAAGCCGACGCTCAAGCTCGACCACCTCGGGCACCGATCCTCCTCGGTGTTCTACCCCGAGTCATAGAGGCTACTGCCCTCTTATTGGGAGTCCTCAGCTCCTGCTTGCTCATGATTCAGCCTTTACACTAAAACCTATCTTTCAAATCCACACTAGATTAGAAGATGAGCGATCCACACACAACAAACCATTCTAGCATCCAGCTAACACCAACATGCACCAGCATGAATTTAAAGGCCTTTCCTACTACTATCCCATAAACCATCGCTCCTTATCACTCCAATCTTGAACTTCGCTCTGATACCACAAAAAGGGAATGTCACGCCCCGATCTCGGGAACGCACCCATCCTTCTTCTTGGTCGATTTTTGAATGTGATATCCCAGGACTATGTATCGCCGACCCTTTCATTCTTATGTGCATACAGAAGGAGTTATAATATCCCTAGACAATAAAACAATGGGATAGAAAAGCATGCCATATTTTTCATATTGAAATTCACAACCACACTTTTATACAGAGCATAATTTGAAGAGCTTCACAAAACTATTCACAACTTTCTAGTCTCACTCTACTCATAAATGTATAGGGTTCACAAAAGAGGATAGGATCTCAGTCCTCATACGGATCATACTCGAGATCATTATCCCGATCCTCCTCAGATCCTTCATCACTAGGCTCATTTTCTTCAAACTCTTCATCTTCTTCATCTTGCTCATTCTCGGCTTCAGATGCCGGCTCATCCTCAGGTGATTTAGGGGCCTGAAATATTATCCCACAACCGGGATAAGACTACGTCTCAGTAAGTTCTACCCCCTAATAGCCGATTAGTAAACTAATATGCCAGACAGTTGCCTAAGCACATCACGAGTCAGAGGACTTACCTTGGCCTCAGTTCCAACCTACAATTCAAGGTTAAACACAAATATTCAAACAATTCACGACATCCGATCAAGCATTGATTAATCGACTTAGTCGATTACATGTTAGTCGGACCATCTCTAGGTCATTCCCACTCATACCATGATTTCCCAATGCTGTACTCATTCACTAAATCACATGTGTTTCTCGGGCGTCGTTTTCGCCAATGACATACCGATCATCGACACCATGCGTTCTTTAAGGCGCCGTTTTCACCAGTGATATCCTTGATCACCGAACCACGTGTCCTTTCTAGGGCGCCGTTTTCGCCAAGGTGACATCGGTAATAGACAACATCGTGAGTTCTTTAAGGCGTCATTTTCACTAGTGATTTTTTCTTAATCACCGAACCACGTTTGTCTATAAGTTATTCACGTGCGTTCTTTAAGGCACCGTTTTCGCCAGTGATACTTCCAATCACCGAACCACGTATGTCCAATAATATCGTACCTGATTGGACTCAGCCAAGAGTATTCCCAGTTCGATCTCATGACCCTCTCCACTTTACAACTCATCAAGGCATTATTAATGCTAAATAATCAAACTCGGCCATCTACCAATCAATCATTTAATTCCACTCAATTTCAATCAATTTAGGAACAATTCCTCAAATTGCACAATCAATTCAATTCAGTACAATGTGGAGCTCAAATAAATAAACGGACTGCACCACGACAATCAGCACGAAATTCCGGTCACCAGTCATCCCGGTTGAATTTTCGGAAAATAATTAATTAAATAATTAATTTCGAAAATTAAATAAAAAAATATTAAAAATCCAACTTAGGCTCGTATTGCCTTATTGGAGCCCGAAACGGGTCAGAAAAAATCCCGAGATGCATTCGATAAATAACATAACATCTCTACTTACTAATGACTAAGTCTAACCACCTAACATGCATCATTAAGTCACTAATTAAATTATTCTAAACTAATCTAACCACCTAATTGCACTTAATTAAATCTAACCAACCCATAAGCAATTGGCAAACTAAGAGAGCATGAGTGAGCAAAAATCACTTGATTAAAAGCGGGGACCAGGACACCACGACGGCGGCCGAAATCGGGCTTTCGATGACACCGGCGTGCTTGGACCGGGCCTTAGACTTGGCCCAACAAATCTCAGCCCAACTGAGATTTGTTCTTGCTTTTGGGCTGGACCCAAGTTGGGTTGGGCCTGCAGAGGATGGGCTTCAAGATATGGGCTGGACTTCAATTGCTTTGCTGGAAATTGGGCTGGCCAATTAACTCACATCGACTGAACTGGGCTGCAGTTGAAGTAATTCGACTGGGCTTGAAATGGCCCTCAACTAGACCAAATTTTGCTGGGCTTGAATGACTGAAAGTGTTGGGCTGAAGGTACAAGCTGGAGCAAAATTAAACTGGGCTGCACTTGTGGATTCGGTGGACTTCGCACTGCCAGATGAAGGCCGCGGGTTGGGCTTCACTTTGCGTCTCCCAACGAAAGCACGAAGAAGGCGATGCTAAAGACGTGCGGTTCGGTGCGGCGTGGAGCTGCTTCGTGGATTTCACTGGCTACTGGATTGAACCAAAGGAACGATGAAGACTGACTTGTGGCACAGCTGCTGCTTCTGTTTTCGTGCGCTGGGAAATCCACGCTGACAAGTGGTAGCAAGCGACTGGGAAAAGTTCATGTTGTTGACAGTGGAGATGCACTGGCAGCCAAGAAGCGAACGAAGCGGAGACAAAGGTGCACGTGGAGACTTCGCTGGCGCAAAGACATGAAGCGATGAGGAACTTCGGTCAATAATGGAGAAGCTTGCTGGTTTTTTTGACTGGAGGAGAGTGGACCGCTACAGGGGAGGACGTGTGGCGAGAGGAGGACTCGGTGGGGCGCCGGCAAAGGAAGAAACACCGGTGTTGCTTCGTGCATTGCTGCCTGGGACAAACCGAAGTCGAACAGGGCGAGAGGAGGACTCTGCGCTGTCTTTAATCTTCCTCTGATCACTGCCACGGCATCTACTGACTGCTGAACCAACTCTGGCCCTGTTATCTACCTTTCCCTAACTTCATCCCAACACACTGGTGTTCTGCATGCTCTACCATACAACGCTTCGAATGGAGCCATGTGGATGCTCTGCTGATAACTGTTGTTGTAGGTGAATTCCACTAGATGAAGCTGATCTTCCCAACTTCCTTTGAAATCTATTACACAAGCTCTCAACATATCCTCGAGGGTCTGAATTGTCCTCTCAGACTAGCCATCCGTCTAAGGATGATATGCCGTATTGTTCTGAAGCTTTGTACCAAGAACACTTTGCAAACTCTTCCAAAACAATAATAAAATCAGTCTAGTGCCAGTCCACAAGAATTTTCTAATTTAGTGGTGTCACCCATGATTAGCCACACATATCTGTCAATCCAGTCTATCTCTGATTTCAAATCGATTTTTAACTGTGCTGTAATGGCCTCTAAAGATGGACACGGTCGAGAAGCCGATTCCTGGTCGAGTTCTCAAGTTTATTGCCTTAAAATTTCTTAATAATTCCCCCAGATAGTCTAGTTATCTCGAGAATTATCAGTTCTAAGAATAGCCCTATAGGCGCGTCAATGAAATGCCCGATTTATTCAGTGGAAGACATGATTGAAAAATCTGGATGTCATAAATGAGAGGCATACACATCCTCAAGATTCGCTGCAGAACAATTCACATCACTAGGAAAGATAGGCAAAGAAGTACCTTTCTGTCCAACAGCTCCCTCTGTTTGGTTGCCTTCAGGTGGAATAGGTAAGATTTCTTCTTAATTAGCTTCAACTTCTGAGTGATGCGCGTCACCAGTTTCAGTTTCTCCTATCTCAGATTCACTGGACAAGGAGACAACCAAAGTTGGCTCAAAAGAGTCTTCTTGACCCTTGTTCCTCTCTTCTTCTCCTTATTGTCCTCTGTCCTCTTCTCTTTCTCCTTCTTCTCCATCTCCTCTTCTCTCCTCTTCTTCCTCTTCTCTTCCTTCTCTTCCTTCTTCTTCTTCTTCTCTTCCTTCTCTTCTTTCTTCCTTTGTCCTCCTCTGTTCTTCATCTTCCTTCCCTATCTCTCCTCTTTCGTTTTCTCCTTCTTCTGGCTCTTCTCGAGTCTCTTCAAAACTGACAAAACTCTTCAAATTTTGTAAGGCTGAAAGAGTCATTTCATCCTCATCCTCTTCATCCTGCAAGATGAGAATTCTTCTCCTCTTCACCGGATTAGCCATGGGCTCCTTGCCTTTCCTCTTTGCTACAGCAGAGTCTTATTTTGCTTTCACGAGAGACTTCTCATTCATACGCTCCAACACATTGTTCAGCTCTTTCAAGCGCATCTTTGTTACCATTTTAAATCCAATCACCATTGGAGAAATGGTTGTCAAACATAATGGTGCAGGGATGTGAATTTTAAAATATCGAAAAAGTCGCAAGATAAGAGCAGAATAAGGGAGTTGTCCTTATCCTTCACCACTGATCGGTACATGTGAAACAAGATGGTGTGGGGTAGAGAGAATTCGTTGCCAGTGTTGATGGCATACATCAATTTCGCTTTAGACCGAGAGACATCAGTCTTAGATGTCGACTTTGGACGGATGCAGTTGATGACTATCTTGTGCAACAAGATGTTAGAGGCATTCATCCTAGAACAAGAAATCTTGCCTTCAACATCTCAATCTTTCACCAATGACAGAGTAGTATGAGCAGCAGAGACACTAATTGGTTGGAAACTCGATCTTTCCACCCCAATTATGTCAGCCAGAGTGTCCATATTCACCAAAAACTCCTTCTCCCTCACTATGAAAGAGAAACTGTTTGCATCCAGGAAAGATAAGTTTGAGTAAAAGTATGCTGTGAGTTCATGATAAGTAGTAGTAAATTTAGAACAAAATCACTCTAATTGCAATAGAGCGAACTTCTCTCGCAGAATTACTTTCACCGAATCAAGGAAATCAAAATCGACACTCCTAGGATTCATGACCCCTCCATCAAATTCAAGTAAACCCTCTCATGGCTTTTCGATCTGAAAAGACTTGAACCATCACAAGCAACATTCATAGCCACTCCCGATCTAGGCTGAAAATGGGTGAACATACATTCGTCATCGTCCTGTCCTTGAGGTTGATTAGCAGTCCCAAAGCATGGGTCAATAGGAAAGTTAGCGAATGCTTTTTCGACCGATTCCTTTTCGGCAATACCTATCTTTTCCATATCACGTAGAAAAAGAGTCTCATTCTTATAACCTCTTTCTCTCAGGTATTCATCAATCAAGGACATAGGAGTTCCTCCTCTTTTCAAATTAGAATAAAGCTTGAAAGCAACTTGAGGAGTTAATGTTCTTACAGGTTCCACTTTTTCCAACACTTCTTCTTTTGGATGAGTTGGTGGTGAAGTTTGACGATGTTGAGAAGGTTGTTGCTGTTGAGGAGTAGAACCTTCTTATTTGGTCAAGTCGAAGTGGGTAGGACCCTCGGGCATGTGCCGTGGTCCCCTGCTTGCAATTCTTGATGACTTTCTCAAAGACATTGTCTCTTTCAAGGGAGAAATTTACAATCATGCTCGAAAGGTGAAAACATTTTAGATTAAACAACAGGGAAATTGAGAGCAAGTGGGAGTTTAGAGCTTTTAGGGTTTGAGAGTGAAAATGAAGAAGATGGATTTCAACAGTATATAAAGCAAGTGAAGCGAGGTAAACAAAGCAACATAAAAGGAAAAAGTAAAAATGCCTTTTCAAAAAAGAATAAGTGCCTTTTTGAAAATAGATAACTGTCTTTTTGAAAATGAATAAATGCCTTTTCGAGAATGAATAAATGTCATAAAGGAAAGTTTAAAAAGTAATTTCAATCAATCAATGATTAATGAGTAACCGTACCCTTTCAAATTTTTAATCAAAAATTAAATTTACCAATATCGAAATAACTTACAGTCGTAACTCTTGCTCTTCTCGAAGTCCGAACAACTTCAGACTTTATCCCTAAGTCTCGAGCTTGACTTTAAGAGATAAGATGTTAAGTCTGGTGCGAATAGACTCAAATAGGCTTTTCTCCAAAGGGCTTTGTAAGTATGTCTGCCAACTAATTCTTTGAGTCAATGAATTGGATCATAACTTCTCCATTTTGAACATGATCTCTAATAAAGTAGTGTCAAATCTCTACGTTCTTTGCTCTTGAATGAAGAATTGGATTCTTTGTAAGATTAATTGCGCTGGTGTTGTCACGTTTGATCTCAGTGCATGAGTCTTCAATTCGAAACTCTCTTAGTTGTTGTTTTATCCATAAGATTTGAGAAAAATAGCTTTTAAGGGCCACATACTCTGCTTCGTTGTTGAAAGAGCTACGCATTTTTGCTTCCTTGAAAACCATGATATTGTCCTATTACCAAGCAATTGACAAGTGCCGGAAGTACTCTTTCTATCAACTCTGCAACCTGCTAGATCTGGGTCTAAATATCCAAGGAGAGTAAAGTCTCCTTCTTTGGGATACCACAACCCTAACTTTGAGGTTGTTGCAACATATTTGATAATGCGTTTTGCAACACTTAGATGAGATTCTTTGGGATCTGATTGAAATCTGGCACAAATGCAAACACTAAACAAAATGTCAGGTCTAGAAGCAGCAAGATAAAGAAGTGAACCAATAATACTCCTATAGAGCTTTTGGCCAACTTTCTTTCCTCCTTCATCTTTGTCCAGCTTCGAAGAACTATACATTGGTATCTCAGTCTTTTTGCAATTCTCCAATCCAAACTTTTTAACAAATTCTTTTGCATATTTTTCTTGGTGAATGAAAATCCCTTCCTTCAATTGTTTCACTTGTAGTCTGAGAAAGAATGATAGTTCACCCATCATGCTCATCTCGAATTCATCCTACATAGACTTAGAAAATTTCTTGCACAAGTTTTCGTTAGGTGATCCAAATATAATATCATCAACATAGATTTGAACAAGTAGAAAGTTTTTACCTTCTCTTTTAATAAACAAAGTAGTGTCCACTTTTCCTTTGACAAAACCATTTTGAATTAAAAACGTACTTAACCTGTTGTACCAAGCTCAAGATGCTTGCTTTAATCCATAGAGAGCCTTTTCGCCCGAATACCGAGTCCGGTTTCCTTGGGTCTTCAAAACCGGGAGGTTGTTCCACATAGACTTCTTCTTGGATAAATCCATTCAGAATGCACTTTTAACGTCCATTTGGAATAACCTAAAATTCTTATAACAAGCAAACACAAGTAATAATCTAATTGCTTCTAACATTGCTACCGGAGCGTAGATATCATCATAGTCTATCCCTTCTTCTTGCGTATATTCTTTGGCCACGAGTCTTGCTTTGTTCCTTACCACTTTTCCTTTTTCGTCCATCTTGTTCCTGAAAGCCCATTTAGCTCTAATAATGGATTTACCTTTTGGTTTATGAGTTAATTCCCAAACATCGTTAATGCTAAACTGCCTGAGTTTTTCTTGCATTGCTTTAATCCAGCTTTTGTCGGTTAAGGCTTCTTCTATGCTTTTGGGTTCGATTTCAGAAATAAGTGCCACAGCGCTAGATTCTTCTTGCCTTTTGGATCTAGTACAAATCCTTTCATTAATGTTACCAATAACAAGTTCTTTGGGATGACTAGACTTGTGCTTCCAGTTACCGGTTAGTCTAATAGATTGTTGATCTTCTTTTTTAGTTGATTCTTCAACATTCGTTCATTGTTGTTCTTCCTCAAGTCTAAGCTGCTTCGGGGATGGTAGACTTTGTAGAGTCTGGAGCAGGTTTAGATTCTTCAAGTTGAGTTTGAATAGATTGATTTTGCAAAGAGTCTTGAAATTTGACATTCATCGACTCTTCCACAGACTGAGTTTTCTTGTTGAATACTCTGTAGGCTTTGCTGGAGGTTGAATATCCAAGGAAGATATTCCTTCGTCAGATTTTTCTTCAAATTTACTAATTCGATCATTTGCATTTTTCAAGACAAAACATTTGCAACCAAACACATGAATATAAGAAACAATTGGCTTCTTTCGTTTGAATAACTCATAGGGAGTTTTCTCCAGAATAGGCCTTAAGAATACTCTGTTAATAACATAACATGTTGTAGAAACTGCTTCAGCCCAAAAACGAGAAGAAATATTACTTTCAATTAAAAGAGTTCTTGCCATTTTTTGCAAAAATCTATTCTTCCTTTCCACAACTCCATTCTATTCATGAGTGTATGGAGAGGAGAACACATGCTGAAAACCAAATTCATCACAAAGTCTTGATTTTCAAACTCACCTCCATGGTCTGTCCGTATACTTGAAATAGCATACCATTTCTCATTTTGTACTTTCTTGGCAAACTTTGAAAAGTGAGAGAAGGTTTCAGACTTACTTGCCAGAAAGTAAACCCAAGTAAATCGTGAATAAATCATCCACTATTACTAGGCAATATCTCTTTCCATCAATGCTTTGAGTTCTAGTTAGTCCAAAGAGATCCATGTGCAGGAGCTGCAGCACACGATTAGTGGAAACTTGATTTATTGGTTTAAAAGAACTTCTAACATGTTTTCCCAATACACATGGTATACATAAGTCAGATTTTTGATATTTCAGGTTGGGTTGTCCATGAACAAGCTTCTGGGAAGAGATTTTGGCAATTTGCTTCATGTTGATATGGCCAAGCTTTCGATGCTAGAGATTCGCTTCATCTTGTATTGATATTAGGCATTGAGATCTTTCTGGTTTGATGTCTAAAAGATGGATGTTCCCATGACTTTGTCCAGTAAAAGATTGAGAAAGATCTTTACTACTTCCCGAACATACTCCTTCTTGGAAATTGATTTTGAAACTAGTGTTGCACAATTGGCTTATGCTGAGTAGATTGTAATTTAGTCCTTCCATCAATGAGACATTATTGATTGTAAGACTTCCAATCTTTACTGTTCCGCATCCAAAAATTCTTCCTTTGCTATTTCCACCAAAAGAGACTTTTCCTCCATTAGTTTGAACAAACTTTATAAAACAACTTGAATCTCCTGTCATATGTCTTGAACAGCCACTATCCAAATACCATTTTACATTTTTCTTGATAGTGACCTGCAATTAAAAAAAGAAAACTCAAGCTTTCTTTGGTACCCATATTTTCTTGGGTCCAATAGAGTTAGTGCAGTAAACACTCTTTGCCCATTCCTTCTTAACAGGTCTCCAAACCATTGGACATTCTTTCTCAAAGTATTCTGAGCTGTTACACTTAGAACATTTGAGAGCACTTCTACCAACAGTTTTTACAAAGACTTTTTAAAAATGATTTCTATAAAAGGCTTTTGTAGATCTTTGTTTGATTCTTTCCTTTACTTTTGGAAAATCAATTAGATGAATGGTTTCAAAAGTCATTCCCAAGCCTGATTTGTTAAAATAAAGTCTTTGTACCGAAAGAATCTTTTCTAACTTCTCGATCCTATTGAAAACCTTTTTGAAATATTTGAAATGTCATTTTTCAAACATGTATTTTCTTTTAAAAGAGAGTTTGCATTTTCTTTTAAAATAGCAAAACTTTTGTCTAAATTTTCAAACTTTTCTTTCCAAGAGTTTTCCTGTTGCTTCAGTGTAGAATTCTCTATTTTTAGCTCGGAAATCCTCTTAAGAGAAGTTTTGAGGCTAAGATAAAGTTCATCAATATATTTCAAGACTTTAGTAGGAATTTTTAAGTTACTTACCTCAATTTCGCTGTCCGAGTCTCGAGTCCGTATCTATCTCGAGTCTCGGTGTGATTCTGATTTTGCCATTAAACAAATATTGACATAATCATCATCATTTTCTTCGCATTCAAAGATCACTCCAAGTTTCTGCTTTGAGAGCATTTCTGTATTTCTCAATTTTTCCCTTCTTTTCTTCAACAAAGGACAGCTTGGGTCTAATGTGTCCATTTTTCTTGCATTCAAAGCAAATCACATCTTTATTGGATTTATCATCCTCGCTGATTTGTTTTGAAACTTTTGAGTGCTTTGTTTCTTCCAATTGAATCTTCTTCCATTTTTGTCTAGTTTCCCGAACCTTCGATCATAAGTGCTAACTCTTCATCGTCCATATCTTCTTCAGAATCTGTAACATTAGAATCTTCGTTAAATTTTAAGGCAATGGACTTCTTACCTTTGGGATCTTCTTCATCGTTGATTTGCTCCACTTCATAGGACTGAAGTGTGCCAACAAGTTCGTCTACGGAGAGCGGCATAATCCTTTGGGTTTCCCTTATTGAAGTCTTTACGTGATTCCAGTCTTTTGAGAGTCCACGCAGCGATTTGTTAACCTTCATGGGTCCTGAGATTGGTTGTCCCTAATACTCTAGACCATTTACGATTTCTGTAAAACGGCTAAACATGTCAGTAATAGATTCTCCTGGCTTCATCTTGAAGGCTTCATACTGTTCGAGTAGAATATTGATCATTGTTTCTTTCACTCGATCAGTTCCTTCATAGGTGATGCGCAGCTTATCTCAAACTTCTTTGGCTGTTTCACAAGAAGATATTCTATTATACTTAGTAGGAGACAAAGCACAATATAAGGAGTAAATTGCTTTAGCATCAAGAGCTTGTCTCTTGGTTATTTCTTTTTAAGTCATCTCGCTAGCTTCTGCAGCTTCTTTTCCTCTTTCTGAAACTGATGCAACTTTAGAAATGATTCCTTTTTCTACCACATCCCATTTCAGAAGATCTTTTGACCTTAGGAATGCCTTCATCTTGTTTTTCCTTATACTATATTCCTTTCCATCGAAATAAGGTGGTCTGGTGTTGCTTTGGCCTTCAACCAAACCTGGAACCAACATACTAGCCATGGATCTTTAACTCAAAAGTAAAAACACTTCAATTAAATGAGCACATAGGCTTTAATACTAATTGATAGGGCTAGTAAGAGCACCTAAAGGGGGGTGAATAGGTGATCAAAGACTTTTTGCAAAACTTAACAAATTAATTCATCTTTTAAGAATGATAGACTGGAGATGTAAAAGACTATAAACAGTTATATAGAGCTGTGAATTAAAGTAAAGAGATTAGGGATAAAGAATCAAAACACAAGGTTTATAGTGGTTCGGCTTAAACCAAGCCTACGTCCACTCTCCCGCACTGACAACCCACCGGCTGGATTCCACTATGAACCAAAAGAGATTTTACAATTTCACGTCCTTGATTCCACAATGGAGAGACTCAGCTACACTTCCTCAAGGTCTCACAAGTATTTAATATCTCTTTTGAGTACAATTTAAGCTCAACAATTGAAAATAACGAAGAACTAGGAGCTTCAGACTTTGAAATTTTTCTTTCACGCACACACTTGAATAACTTGAGCATCTTCCTTATATATTCCTCCATGCCTTCATAACCGTTGGCACTTTCCAAAGGAGTTCTTCCAATCAACCCGTTGGACAGAATCAATTAGAGAGATCTCGAGTTATTTAAGGAATGTGATGATAGCCCACCAATCCTGCTCGCCCATATAATGAGAATCTAGGTTTCCGTAAGTAGAACTTTTCCAAGTATACTTCGCCAATCAATCAATCTAATTATTCGAATTAATTTCAATACGAATAATTGATCTCGAGTTGCCATCTCCAGCCATGAGATCTTCTTCAACCGTACGAATTAAATCCTTAAAGATATACTCGCATCTGGATAAGTCTTCTTTAACAGATAATACTTTTCTTCGTCGGTCTGGAAACTATCAATAAGGGCAGACTTTAAATCTTGAGTCTAGAGGTCTTCAGACTTTGTCGATAGAGTCTGCAAGTCTTCAGACTAGACTGATTAAAACGTTTTGTCAGCTTCAAAACAAATAAGGAAAATTTCTCCAACAGAGGAAAAGCTTTTATGGTCTCAAGTAAGCGTCAATGCATGGTATATGAAATTTGAATCATTCATGAAAGAACAAGGATATAGTAAGACAAACTCCGATTCTTATGTCTTTATGAAAAAATTCTTAGATAATGATTTTCTTATTCTCTTACTTTATGTGGATGATATGTTGATTGTTGGATATGATGCTAAGAAAATCAAGAGCTTGAAAAATGAGTTGATTAAAGCTTTTGCATGAAGGATCTAGGGCCGGCCAATTAAATCTTAGGCATGAGAATCACTCGTGATAAGAAGAATAAGAAACTATGGTTATCTCAAGAGAGGTACATTAAAAAGGTGCTTGGAAGATTCAACATGAGTACATGTAAACCAGTGAGTACTCCACTTGCAAGCTATTTCAAGTTGAGTAGTAATGAGTATCCTTCAAGTGAGAAAGAGAAGGTAGAGATAATGAAAATTCCTTATGCATCGGCCGTGGGTAATTTGATATATGCCATGGCTTGTACAAGACCTAATATTGCTCATGCAATTGGTATTGTGAGTAGATTTCTCTTTTATCCAGGTAAGGAGTACAAGGATGCATTAAATTGACCTTGATCAAATCAGAGATAGGACATTCTAAAAGCAGGAAATGCACAAGGATGCTCCTCCCTTGGGCAACCACATTCGTGATTGTAACCCATGCTGAGTTGATGCAATGCAACTGAGTCTTTCAAGATTCAACAAAGGAACGAGATCGCGGAGATAGTTTGCACTAAGCAAGTAGGAATAATATAATTGGCAAGAGCCAAGCAAACCAGATTACAAATAACATGTGGAATGGAATTTTGACCACAGCACGTAAAATTTGACTAATGGGATAGCATTGGCTTTGATACTATGTAAAATTTTGTAGAACCACTGCAAACTATTCTTCGGCTAATGTTACATTATTTCTTAATAAAACTAAATTGCATTACTATCAGTTTAATAAGTGAAGGATGGCACAATGGAAAACTTAAGAATTTGGTCCGTGTAATGGTGCATGGACCAGCCTCTATTAAATTTTGGTCCATGCACATTATTTTATAACTTACTGGGATATGTGTACTGCAAGTCTTAAAACTTGTCACAAAAGTGCAATTGAGTCATAAAACTTGCAAAAAGTACAATCAAATTCTAAAACTTGTCAAATTAATCCAATCGAGTCCTTCCATTAACACTATTAACTTGTCTAACGAAAAGTGCTGATGTTGCATTTTTTTAAATTAATTTCTCTCTCCTACATTGTATTTTTAAATTTTTTTATCCAAATCTTATTTAAATTAGAGTAAATATAATAAAAGATAAAATTTTATTCAAAAGAAAGAAAGAGAGGCATGGCAGGGCAAAGCCTTCTGGTGGGCACCACTACCGCCACCGCAACAGCCACCCATCACCAAAAGGGCTAATAACCTTTGTCGGCCTCAGGAGAAGGCCAACAACCCTTGTTAGGCCTAAACGAGGGCACCCACATATGGATGAGCTACGCTTGCCCAAGCCTAGCGAGCGTCGCTGGCCCTCACTTGGGGCTAGCGAGACCTTTCCAAGGCTAGCGTTTCTCGTTGGACCCAAGTGACCATTTGTGTCGGGCAAATCTAGATAAGTACCCATGATTGGACCTCGCTAGTGAGGCCGTGCCCGAGCATAACGAGAGTCATCGACCTTCGCTTGGGGTCAACGAGGCTTTGCTCAGAGCTAGTGAGGGTCGACCACCCTTGCCTAGTGCCAACAACCTATGCCGACCCTCCAGTGATGGGTGACGACGACAACGGCAGCCCACCAGCGAGGCCTTGCCCTACCCCTCTTCGTCTTCTTCTTCTTCTTCTTCTTCTTCTTCTTTTCTTTTCAATTTTGCTTTTTTTAATAAAATTTTAACTTTATTAGTTTCTAATTTAATTTAGATAAGATTTAAAGAAGAAAAAAATGCCACATGGGAGAGAAAATTTGATTTAAAAATGTCACGTCAATATTTTTCGTTAAACGAGCTAAAGGTGTCAACCAAAGGAGTTGCTTTGATCAATTCGACAAGCTTTAGGATTCCATTGCACTTTTTGTAAATTTTAAGATTTAATTGTACTTTTATGACAAGTTTTATGACTTATAGTGCACATATCCCTAACTTTTTTCATCCACCAACTAAATCTTCCATCTAGATTGTCACACCCCGAACTTTTTCCCTACCTCAAGAACACAACATTTGCAGGAGCTAATTATGCGACATCGAAGGAGATGTCGCCATCCCATTGATTTTCATCTTTCAATTAAACACATGCAAAAGCAGACAATATCAACACCCGATCAACAAACCACAAAAGGATAGCAAGGAAAAATACGTACGCAAATATAAAACTTATATATACTGCTTCATTAGATCAGTTCATTATTTTACAAGCCCGTTTTGAGCCAATCTAATACACATCCAAAAGTGTAACAAGGGGTTACTCCTAGCACCTATACGAGGGCAACTATCAAAAACGGTTTCTATTTAGAGGCCAGCTCCTCACAGCTCGAGCTCAAGGTCACAATTCGAGTCGGAGTCGAGATCATTTACAGCTCCGTCAGGAGGGTTTGCCACCGAGGTGCACTATTAAAACTACAAAGTGGCCCAAAAACCTCATCAACCTACACGAACCATGCCTCGTAAAGATGGGGGAACTAAATACCTTAGGCCCTCATCAACTCACACCGTATGGTGTTGACTCATAATTACGAGCCTGAAAAAGGTGAAATAACAACAAATGAATTGAAAACTCAATAAGTAAATCACCTAAATCTCATATGGGTGGATGATTCATTTTGGAAACCTACTAAATCCAATGCCAACTTGTCAATGGCAGATCAATAACAAAGTATTTGCTTTACCTTAACTATGAACATGAATGGAAGTCCTCAACTACATAAATATCCGTCCTATCAAGAATCTATGAGGTATCTCCACTCATTAAAAATTCTAAACATGACAATTAATAACCTCAACAATGTAATGTATACATGCTTATCAAGCCCCAAATAATAACATAAAAATTCACACATACCTCATATAATACAAATAATAGTCTATAAAATTCCCATGTATCAAATATTAGCTTCTAAAATATTGTCATGGTCTTTAAGTCTCAAATAATGACTTCAAAATATTCATGTACCTCTCATGTCACAAATAACGGCAATTATATCATGTACGTACCTTTCAAGTCACTAATAATGACAAATAAATTATGCACATACCTCTCATGTTTCAAACAATGCATGGGACATGTAACAACTTCGAAAGTATGCATGTAACACTCAAATACCTTGCATACGATTTTTGCCTCGAGAATCACATAATACCCCATAATATTATGCTATCTCGAGTCCATTTATTATACACACATACCCGAAACCCTACAGCTCTTTTGGAAATCTCTGGGGCATCATCCCGCCCCACCGGACATGGCATCCGAATCCATTGGGCATCATTCCGATAATCATCCCCGCAAAAGGCATTCGAAATCCATCGGGTGTTGTCCCAAAATCCATCAATGACGCGTTCCTCATAAAACTACACAAATTAAGCACACAACCAATTCTTATCTTCATTTTTAAGTCCAATGTATGAATGCCTCAAAGAAATACCAAATGATGTGTATCTCATAACCTATCGAATTTACATCAATAAAATATGTCGAGCACAAAACAAGATTTGTGATTTGACCCATTACTTTCAAGCACCAACCTAAGTCCAATCCGGATCAAAAACAATATACCTCAATATTGCCGAAGCGAGAGTACTCAGCCCGGCATACTTCCACGTACATCTAACAACTATCACAAATCTCGTCTTGGAGGCTCGAGATGTTCTCAAGCACCGATAGTGGACTATAGACATGTATATATAAAGATCCATTCAAACAAACACATATAAAACCTTGCCATCAATACTAATTAACATCATATAGAACAAACACATCCAACAATAACAATGATTCCAAATAACTCAACTTAGACAACAACAATAATGCCACAGCGGTAGCGAATGGTGGCGATGCAGTGGACCAGGTTTGTGACTAAGTTTCGATCGAAAATGGCCTTAATGCAACCTATGCTAATTAGGTGGCATCGACAATGCTCGTGCAACCAAACCTAAACTAAGTTCGGCATCTGTCCAAGGTTCTATGCATCACCTATGTTTGAGTCTAGCCGACCCATGAATGACCTTCGATTGTCATATAATAATGTAGGATCGATCGACTTGTCTTGGCTCACGATCGCACAGAATCAGATTAGGGTCTTTCATAAATGGTACAATGACCAGATAGAGTCAGTCGCGACCAATATATATTCAAGCTTAATTGATCTATAAACATCCACTAATTGACTCGTGATGACATGTGATTATCTACATTGATCCTTGTGGTCGAACGATCTTTTCATGGTCGAACTGTCTGGTCTAACGTAGCCCTGATCTAGAGTCACCTTGCCCCTAATCAGCTAGTTGGCTCATGAACAATCCCTAAGATTGACTCACAGCCTATTCTCATTATTGACGTATCGATCCTTAGTCCATTCCTCGCGCCCGAGATAGGGGTCCGAATCAAGAATGTCACACAGATTCTAGGACAAGTTTTCTTTTTATTAGCTCTAGAAGCTTTGGACAATCTTCACGCTTGCCATTAAAATTTCCCACTCCTCCTTCATGCAAGATTTCAATCTAAGGAACGTCGATATCCCATAAACAAATCTTCTATCATTGCATTTTAAGCATAGTTTGTAATCTTTTGTACACTATCTAGACAGGCCACCATAAGCAAGAAAATTATTGATGATCCAAAGCACCGCGACATGCATCTAAAAATTATGTTGTTCAACATTGTTGGAGAAAACTCCTTTACTATTTTGAAGCTAACAAAACGTTTCCAAAATTCCAGTCTGAAGATTTCCATACTCAAGTGGTATAGTCTAAAAAACTTCAGATTCTACTGTCAAAGTCTAAAGACCGCCAAACTTAAGTTTCAAAGTTTGCCCTCACTGACAGTTTCCAGACCAAAGAATGAAGACCTATCTAGATGCCAGATTATCTTCAAGGATTCGATTCGTATGGTTTTGAAAGACTTATGGCTGGATATAGCATCTAATCGTTTGAATATTCTTATTGGAATTTTACTCCGATACGAAGATCTTTTTGAAAGGCAAGCAAACTTGGAAGGTTCTACTTATAGAAACCAAGATCTTGATTGTATGGGTGAACAAGATTGATGGGCTTTCATCACAAATCATTCAACGACTCGAGATCACCTTAATTGATTCTGTCCAACGGGTAGATTGAAAGAATTCCTTTGGAAAGTGCCAACGGTCGTGAAGGCATGAAGGAGTATTTAAGGATGACTCTCCGGTTGTTCAAGTGTGTACGTGAAAGAAGAATTTCAAAGTCTGAATCTCCATAGTTCCTTGTTCTTTCATTCGTCGAGCTCAAAAGTTGTACACAAAAGAGAGAAACATATAGTGAGACTTTGTGAGAGATCAATAGATACTCTTCACTAAGAAAGTCAAGATCACGAGCTGTAAAATCTCTTTTGATTCATAGTGGATTCTGGCCAGTGGGCTATCAGCGCGGGAGAGTGGACGTAGGCTTGATTTAAGCCGAACCACTATAAACCTTGTGTTCAAATTCTCTCTCCTTAACTTCTTAGTTTTATTCATTGCATTATATAACTGTTTAATGTTGTTTACATTTCTTGTTAATCACTTTGAAAAGGCAATATATTATTTCTAAGTCCTGTGAGAAAATCTTATATACATCTATTCACCCCCTCTAGGTGTTGCACTAGCCATTTATAATTAGTATCAGAGCCCTTGTGCTCATTTTATTGAAGTGTTTTTACTTCTGAGCTAAAGATCTATGGCTAGTATTTTGGCTCCAGGTTTGGTTGAAGGCCAAAGCAATACCAGACCTCCTTACTTTGATGGAAAGGAATACAGTGTGTGGAAAAACAAGAAAAATGCATTCCTAAGATCAAAAGATCCCTTGGAATTGGATGTGGTAGAAAAAGAGATTATTCCCAAAGCCACATTAGTCTCAGAAAGAGGAAAAGGAGTTGCAGATGTTGGCGAAATGGCACAAGAAGAAATAACCAAGAGATAAGCTCTTGATGCGAAAGCCATTTATTCCTTATATTGTGTTTTATCTCCTATTGAGTATAACAGAATTTCATCTTGTGAAACAGCAAAAGAAGTTTGGATGGATTGCACGTTACCTATGAAGGAACTAATCGAGTTAAATAAACAAAAATCAATATCTTACTCGGACAACATGAAGCCTTCAAGATAAAGCCAAGAGAATCCATCACTAACATGTTTAGTCGCTTCACAAAGATTGTAAATGGTCTAGCATATCAAGGACGGTCAATCTCAGGACCAATAAAGGTCAATAAATTACCGCGTGGACTCTCCAAAGACTGGAATCACATAAAGACTTCTATAAGAGAAACCTAAAGGATCATGCCTCTTTCAGTAGATGAATTAGTTTGCACACTTCAATCATATGAAGTGGAACAAATCAATGAGGAAGAAGATCCTAAAGGTAAGAAGTCAATTGCTTTAAAATCTAATGATGATTCTAATGATACAAATTCAAAAGATGACATGAATGATGAAGAGCTAGCACTTACGATAAGAAGGTTCAAAAGCTGAACAGGAAGGTAAGTCTATTATTGGAACTAAATGGGTTTTCAGGAACAAGGTGGACGAGGAAGGAAAAGTGGTCAGGAACAAAGCAAGGCTTGTGGCTAAAGGATATACGCAAGAAGAAGGGATAGACTATGATGAGACCTATGCATCAGTAGCAAGGTTACAAGCAATTAGATTATTACTTACTTTTGCTTGCTATAAAAATTTCAAGCTATTCCAAATGGATGTAAAAAGTGCATTCTTAAATGGATTTATTCAATAAGAAGTCTATGTGGATCAACCACCTAGATTTGAAGATCCAAGAAAGCCAAACTCAGCCTTCGATTGAAAAATGTCCTGTATGGATTGAAACAAGCACCTCGAGCATGGTATGAAAGGTTAAGTAATTTTCTAACTCAAAACGGTTTTGTTAAAGGAAAGATAGATACTACTTTGTTTATTAAAAGAGAAGGTAAAGATTTTCTACTTATCCAAATCTATGTTGATATTATTTTTGGATCACATAATGAAAAATCTATGCAAGAAGTTTTCTAAGTCTATGCGGGGATGAATTCAAGATGAGCATGATGGGTGAATTAACCTTCTTTCTCGGATTACAAGTCAAACAATTGAAGACGGAAATTTTCATTCATCAAGAAAATATGCAAAAGATCTCATTAAGAAATTTGGATTAGAAAATTGCAAAAAGGCTGAGATACCAATGTTAAGTTCTTCGAAGCTGGATAAAGATGAAGGAGGAAATAAAGTTGACCAGAAGCTTTACACGAGTATTATTGGTTCGCTTATTTACCTTACTGCATCTAGACCTGACATTTTGTTTAGTGTTTGTATTTATGCTAGATTCCAATCAGATCCCAAAGAATCTCATCTAAGTGCTGCAAAACGCATTATCAAATACGTTGCAACTACTCCAAAGCTAGGTCTGTGGTATCCAAAAGAATGAGACTTTACTCTCTTTGGATTTTCAGACGCAGATTTAACAGGTTGCAGAGTTGATAGAAAGAGTACTTTTGGCACTTGTCAATTGCTGAGCAATAAGCTAGTATCTTAGTTCTCAAGAAAGCAAAGCATCGTAGCTCTTTCAAAGACTGAAGTAGAGTATGTGGCTTTTGGAAGTTGCTGTTCTCAAATCTTGTGGATAAGGCAACAGCTAAGAGACTTTGGAATTGAAAAATCGTGCACCGAAATCAGATGTGATAACACTAGTGCTATCAATCTTACAAAGAATCCAATTCTTCATTCAAAAGCAAAGCATATAGAAATTCGACATCACTTCATTAGAGATCATGTTCAAAATGGAAAAGTTATGATTCAGTTCATTGACTCGAAGAATCAATTAGCGAATATTTACAAAGCCACTAGAGAAAAGTTTATTTGAGTCTATTCGCACTGCATCGAACATAATATCTTCCACCGAGTAAAGTCTGAAGATGGTCAAACTCAGAGCGTCCAAATGATACAATTGTAAGTTAATTCTTTTTCATTGCAAGTAAATTTTAGGAATAAATCTTGAAAAGGTATGTTTTCAAATCGCTACTTATTTATCTTATTTTTAGAAATGGTATTTTTCGAGTTTTGAATTTATGGCAGTTTTTCTTTTTCAAAAATGGCAGTTTTCCATTTTCATAAAGGCAGCTTTTATTTTTCCTTTGTGACTATTGGAATACCCTGGTTCATTTGCTTTATATACTATCGATTTTCTTCTTCTCCATTTTCACTCACAAACCCTAGAATACAGAACTTCTCTTTCTCACATTTTCTCTCTAGTTTAATCCAAAAAGTTTTCACCTTTTTACACGATCGAGTTCAAGGAATCCCCCAAAGGAAGTGACAATGTCTTCTCAAAGAAAGTCTTCTAGAATCGTGAGCAGGGGACCACAGCATATGCGTGAGGATCCTACTCACTTTGATCTAATCAAAGAAGAAGACTCTCCTCAGCAGCAGCAATGTCAACAACAACATTCTCAACTGTGCCACTCTTCTCATAGGACTCAAGATCCTCCATAGCAACAACCAGAAAAAGAAATTTTGGAGAATGTGGAACTTGTAAGAATGCTGAAACCTGAATTTCTTTTCAAACTCTACTCTAAGTTAAAAGAGGGAGGAACGGCGATGACTTTCATTGATGAGTTCTTGAGCGAGAGAGGGTATAAGAATGAGACTCACTTTTTGAGAACAATGGAGAGTATGGGCATTACACCTGTAGGTTCAGCAGCAAAGGCCTTTGCCAACATTCCAAGCGATCCACATTTTGGTACTTTTAATTAGCCTGAAGGGAAAGATGACGGAGAAAGGATGTTCACAAACTTTCAGCCTAGGATGGGCGTCGCTGCAAATGTTCGTGGTGAGAGGACGGATTTATTTCGTTCTAAAGATCATAGGAAGACCTATTCGAAACTGATGAAGCAAGGGATTATGAACCCTAGAATTGTGGACTTTGACTTTCTTGATTCGTTGAAAGTGAAACTGAGGGAGAAATTTGCACTCCTTCAACTCAAACGTTTTTACTCTGAGATGACTGTTGCCTACCCAGAACTTACAGCTTACTTCTATTCAAATCTATCTTTTCTAGATGCGAATAGATTTTCCTTTACTGTTAGGGACAAAGAATTTGTGGTCGATGTAGACACATTGGTTGATGTGATTGGGGTGGAAAGATGTTGTTTCCAACCAATCAGTGTGTCTGTTGCTCATGCTACTTTGGAACTTGTTCAGAACATATTTGCTTAAGGCAATATTTCTTACTCTAGAATGACTACCTCAAATATCTTACTTCACAAGATTGTGATTAACTACATTAGACCCAAATCAACATCAAAGACTGATGTCTCTCATTTGCAACCGAAGTTGATGTACGCTATCAATATTGGCTTCAAGTTCTCTCTGTCTCACACCATCCTCATGCATATGTATAGGACAGTGGTGAAGGACAAGGGACAACTTCCTTATGCTGCTCTTGTCACTCGACTTTTCAGACATTTCAATAGTCAGCCTCATGCTATCCTGTGTGTTCGAACCATTGCTCCAATGGTAATTGGACTGAAAATGGTCTCAAAGATGCATCTGAAGGAGCTTAACAAGATTTTGGAGAGCATTAAAGAGAAACCCCCTGTCAAGGCACGACAAGACTTTGCAGTAGGAAAAAGAAAAGGCAAGGAGCCCATAAGCGAACCTATCAAGAATCGGAGAGCCCTCATCTTGCAAGATGAAGAGGATGAGGATGACATCACTCTCTCCACCTTTGCCTTAAGGAATTTACAGAGTTATGTCGGCTTTAAAGAGCCAGAGGAACGAGAGCACAGAGAAAGAGAAGAGACAGAGCAAAGAGGAGGAGAACAGAGGAGAACGGAGGAAGAGGAAGGAAGAACAAAGGAAGGAAGAACAGAGGAAGAAGAGAGAGAGAGAGAGAGAGAACAAGAAGAAGAAGAAGAGGGTCAAGATGACTCGGTTGAGCCAACACTTGCTATATCCTTGACAGAAGACTCGGAGAAGTCAAGGAGTGGAACTGCATGAGAAGGAAAAACTAAACATCACTCAGGAGCTAAAGAAGAACAAGAAGAAGAATTCTTTTTTTCACCTGAAGACACAGAACAAGGGGAGTTGCTGAAAAGGAGGTATTTCTTTACCTGTTTTTACTAGTGATGTTAGTCGATCTCCAGCAAATCCAGAGGATATCTATGCCTCTCAACATCCGGAAGCAGATCTTGAGACATCCTCTCCAAATACTGGTGATCGAACAATGGATGTTTCCTCACATCTCAAAACTCATGGAATTGACTCGGCTGGACCCAGCGCTACTTCAGAACCAACAACAGACTTTCAAAGGCTACTAGATATCCTTTTGGATTTAAAGGGTCGGCAATATGCTTTCGAGTTTGAGATAAAGAATATGGTGACGGTTCTAAAGACAACTTCAGACTCTCTACAACAGCAACTATAGGCCCTGAAGCTTCAAATGAAAGATAATGCCAAGGGTGAGGACATTAGACAGCTGAAGGAGTCTTTGAAGAAGTTGGAGGACACTGTCAAGTTTATGGGGGAATTCCAGCTTGTCCGAATCCCCAAGCAGCCATGATTTCTTTTACCCCACTCTTTCTTTACTATTTCTCCATTTTTCGCTGATGACAAAAAGGGGGAGAATTTGTGCAGATTTGACCTGACTTATTTTTTGGGCACAAAGATCTTTTTGCTTGGTTTAATTTTGGTTTGACTTTGGTTTTAATGACTTTTTGTTTGCTTCGTTTGGACTTTGGTATTTCTGGACTTTAGACTCTTGATTGCTATTTAACCTTGAATCCTTTTGATGTCTCGCAAAGAACTAATTTTATGATACCGATTGTGGCTGGATAGTTAATTTATTTTGCAAGATTAACATGTTTTACGTGGTTGCGAGAATCGATACTATCCAGGTCTTAATCAAATTATTTTTATGAGATATCATGTATTGCTTAAGTGTTGTTTTGCAAGTCAAAATTTTTCAAATCTGCAAGAAAGTTTTGTCACCACAAAAAAGGGGGAGATTATTCGAGAAAAATCATTTACTGTTTTGAAGCTAACAAAATGTTTCCAAAAGTCTAGTTTGAAGACTGCCAGACTCAAGTGGTATAGTCTAAAGAACTCCAGATTCTACTGTCAAAGTCTGAAGACCGTCAGACTTAAGTTTCAAAGTCTGCCCTCACCGACAGTTTCCAGACCGAAGAATGATGACCTATCCAAATGCCAGATTATCTTCAAAGATTCGATTCGTATGGTTTTGGAAGACCTTATGGCTAGATATAGCATCTAATCATTTGAATATTCTTATTGGAATTTTACTCTAATACGAAGATCTTTTTAAAAGGCGAGCAAACTTGGAAGGTTCTACTTGTGGAAACTAAGATCCCGATTGTATGGGTGAACAAGATTGACGGGTTTTCATCACAAATCATTTAACGACTCGAGATCACCTTAATTGATTCTGTCGAACAGGTAGATTGGAAGAATTCCTTTGGAAAGTGCCAACGGTCGTGAAGGCATGAAGGAGTATTTAATGTTGACTCTCCGGTTGTTCGAGTGTTTGCGTGAAAGAAGAATTTCAAACCTTGAATCTCCATAAGAATCTCCATAATTCCTTGTTCTTTCATTTGTCGAGCTCAAAAGTTGTACGCAAAAGAGAGAAACATATAGTGAGACTTTGTGAGAGATCAGCAGATACTCTTCACTAAGAAAGTTGAGATCATGAGCTGTAAAATCTCTTTTGATTCATAGTAGATTCCGGCCAATAGTCTGTCAGCGCGGGAGAGTGGACGTAGGCTTGATTTAAGCCGAACCACCATAAATCTTGTGTTCAAATTCTCTCTCCTTAACTTCTTAGTTTTATTCATTGCATTATATAACTGTTTAATGTTGTTTACATTTCTTGTCAATCACTTTCAAAAGGCAATACATTACTTCTAAGTCTTGTGAGAAAATCTTATTTACACCTATTCACCCCCCTCTAGGTGTTGCACTAGCCCTTTACAAACATAACGGAAGGTCTTACATCCCTCTTCTCATAATGTCTTTAACTCGACGATCAATCGTTAAAGATAGACTCTATCTCTCTTCTGGGAGTGTGACTTGGGAATCAACAATGAAAGCAAATTAAAGGACGACTTCATGCGCTTCCAAAGTGGAAAATTATATGGGAAACATATAACCAGCCACATGCATGTTGAAAGTTTGTTTGTATAGAGATGCCTTGTCCCACATCGAAAAGATGTAAATACGCCCATGGACAAGATTCGGCACTAATCGACGATCATTATTTTTATTTATTAAAATACATACTTATAATTATTAAAAAAAAAATAACCATTGTGTCCGATTGAAACAGTGTGACTATTCATGAAGGAGTTATGGTTATTATTTACTATTTATTTATTTAATGCCGAATTTTATTGTTTCTTCCAATAGTTATCTCAGAATTCGTATTTATTCTTAATCCTTATAAGGTTGTGTCTGGCTGAATATTACTTTTTATTTTTGCTATGAATTACTAAACGTACCTATTCATTTTGCAACTTTTTCGAAGGGTTGCCTCTATTCAAAAGACAAAGATTACTACGTCGGTTTTAGGTGTTAGATTTTGTAAGGTTACTCCGACTATTCTAAAAGTTTAAACCATTAAAAAAGGCATGGTTTAATATTTAAATATTCAAACACTCCCCTCGTGCTTAGTGTGGTCTTTCGCCTAGTACTAAGCGTGAAAATTTAACTGGGGAAGCAAATGGGTCTTAAAAAAATTCGAACTCAAAACCTCTGGCTCTAATACCAATGTTGAGTGGTCTTTGGCCTCTCTCACCCCGAAAACTAGCTCAAGAGGTGAGACTTTCCTTCACACTTATAAACTACCATCTGCCTAATATCATGTAAAATAATAAACTAACAAGATGAGAATGGATGGCAATTGCCAATAAGTGTTTTTGTGTTTCGGCAATAGAATTTTTTGTTACATTCTTCAACTATGCACTGTGGTGTCATTACATCATCTGCCATCGTATTTCCCCTTATATGAATTTGATTTATGATCAATTATCTAGAATTAGATGGACTCTACTTCTGCAACTTAGAAACTCCATGATGAAGGAACGGGTAGTTAGAAATAGTGGTCTAAAAACTGCCCAAGTTAGAGATGAAGAATGGCGGTGGAAACCAAAATATAAAATTAAAAATAAAAATCTCTGATATAGCAGATATTGTATCCACAATGGCGGTGGAAGAGGCTTATAAATAGGTCTTCAAGTCCTAGTATAAGAACAGAACATGCTAAGGTCAAAAAGCTCTTCCCATGCTTCAAACTTCGTAGATCACTTTCAATTAACTATTCCCTTTAGCCTAAGAAGCAAGAACTAGCCCCATATCCTAGCCATGAAACCATTTCTCACTGAACATTATTCCCTTGCCTTTTGGTCTTTGTTCCTTACTGTAAATAGCCTACATAATATGTACACTTACTCGCTCACCAAAAGCCAACATACGCTTCTACAAATCCAATAGTGATATCAAAGCCACATTTCCAATTGGTTTTGGGCATTTGTCCTAACCACCCTCTACTGAATCACCAATTCAAATTTTCAAACACCAAATTCATGGCCAACTCTGCCTCATCCTCATTTCCCATTCTTATTTTTTATGGGAATATCTATGACTATTGGAGCATTAAAATGACTATTGTCTTGATGGCCAAAGATCTATGGGACAGCATAGAAGATGATTATGCAACTCATCAAGAAGCAAGTGTTCCTTAAAGAGCAACTCCAACAGGATACAAGGGTGCTATGCATTATTTAGCAACCACCCTCCGAAATGGTATGTCCGAATATAATTAGAGTGAAGGCTTGGGAGGCATTACAAGAAGAATTTCGAGGCACTAGAAAGGTATGCACTAGTCAACTTTGGACTTTGATAAGGGAATTCGAGAATTCTAAAATGAAAAATTATGATACCATTCAATAATGTTGTAGAATACTAGTCAATCAAAGAAGAGCCTATGGAGATGGTTTCATTGACCAAAGGGTCGTAGAAAAAGGATTGATTCCACTTACTAGAAAATACAATCCTATTATCACCACCATAGAAGGAACTAAGCACTTAACAGACCCAATCGATAAGTGAATTAATTGGCTCTCTAGAAGCATGTAACAAAAGACGAGGTCACAAGATGAAGATTAAGTTGAAAGTGCCTTTCATTCTAAAACAAATATTCGGTCTCCTCAATCTAAAAATGGTGGAAGGAGGTCATGAAAAAATAAAAGAGTTGGAGAAACTACTCAAAAGTAAAAATATCCAAATTGTGGTATTTGTGAGAGAGTTAATTAGAAAGATTGTTGGTTTAGAAATAAACCACAATGGCGCTTTTATAAAAGATATAGCCATGTAAAAAAAGATTGTCACTCGAAAACAAATAATCAAGTCAACTATGTTGAAGAAAAAGAAAGTGAAGAGAACACATTCTAGGCAAACCAAGTGGCAAACAATAAGAAAAATCATACATGCTATATTGATAGCGGTTGTATCAATCATATGATGCAAGATAAATTTTTATTCACTGATATTGATACATCAGTCAAATCTCAAGTGAAATTGGGCAACGGCTTATCAGTTTATGTCAAAGGAAAGGGCACTTGTGACAGCCCGAATTTTTAAATTTCGTTTTCGATTAAATAAATCGGGCCTCTCATCGACACTCCTATAGTACTATTCTCTAAGCTAATCACTCACAAGATAACTAGACTATCTGGGGAAGCCATTAAGGGATTTTAACGCAATGGACATGAGAATTTGACTAGGAACCGACTGCTCGACCGTGTTGATTTGTAAGGTCATTACAGCACTCTTAGAAATCGAGCAGAGACTGGAGATAGGTCGATCTGACTGAAATATGTTATCGAGTGTAGGTGATTCTACCTGATTGCAAAATACTCGTCGATCGGCACTAAACCAATTTTTCTATCGTTTTGGTACCCGATGCCCGTAATTGAAACCTCGAGATTTTCACGACAATTGAGCATCACCAATGCATTGGGGATGTACAATGTCACTTGAGATAAATTGATCACGGGTCAATTACACCAAAAATTCCTAAATGTTACTCAGTAAACTAGGTCACGCTAAAAGCGCTCCAAAGTGAAATTAACCGTGAATTTGAACCCGATTATAGAAATTGAAAGTTCTATGGCGTCACGATCTATTTTAGGAACGTTGACTCATCCTCTGAAAAATTTTCAGAGATTCCGAGATTTTTGCGGAAAATCGATTCGGACGTTGCGAAAAATTAGCGAAAATTTGTACGGGCCAAATTAAAGAAAATTTGGACTTCCAAGCCAAGCCTTTGAGTGCTGGAGGATTATAGAAATTTGTTCCGGATTTTTCTTCATCAAAATTAGACCTCAATTTGGGGAATTGAGTGAAGAAATTAAAGATTAAAAATGGAAATTCGGAGTGTTGCAAGGGGCAGCAATTTTGGGCTTCAAAATTGATTAATTTAGAGAAATTATAAGTGGAAAAGTATTAGGGGATATGAAGTTAATTGAAGGGATAAGCTTGATGGTTTTCTTCCTTTTTCCAATCTTGTTTGGCAAGATTCTCCACCGGTTGCTCATCCCTTCACACCTCCACTCTCCTTCGTCGTCACCGGTTCTTGCTTATGCTTTCATTTTCAATTTTCATCCCCTCCATCTCTCTCTCCGTTTATTTCTCTCCGCCTTGTGTCCCTACTGCCAGCCGCTACCACGTTGGGTCAGCAAAGCCAGCGGAAACCCCTGCCATTGACCCCTGCTCTTCCACCGAACCGCCTGCTGCCATTCCCCCGTCTTCGTGTCCATCTCCGCGACCTCTCCACCCAGCTGCCCCAACGTCGTTGGTCTTCTTCAACCGAAGTCTTCGTTGACTCCTCCAGCTAACAACAAAGCTTAAAGCCACCAAAGCAGCTGCCAGCATCCATCAAGTTCCCATCTCCATGCTCGAGCATCATCAGTCAGCTCCATTGACTTCGCCGCTTCCCCACGCATCTTCACGGTCAACCAGCGAGGCCCATCTTCACACAAGTCAGCCACTTCATTCAGCCCATGTTCAGCTAGCTGTGTCTTTGGCCCAGCGAAACGTTTTCTTCAGCCCACGTGATCCACCGAAACAGTAGCTCCTTTGGGCTTTCTTGTTTAGCTCGCGAAGCCCAGCAAAATTTCAAGTCCAGTAGCCCACAGTCCGGCCCATCTTCAGCCTTAAATCTAGCGCCAATTGAGGCCCGCGTAGCCCAAGCCTAGATCAAGCCCAGTCCAAGTCAATAACAAATCTCAATTTGGGCTAAGATTTGTTGGGCCAATTCCAGGCCCAGCCCGAGTGTCCACTGACGCCGCTGACAATTCAGATTTCAACCGTCGTTGCGTTGTCGTCGCGATGAACCGGTTTCCGCAATAAACCGGTGAGTTTATGCACTAAACCCTTCTTAGTAGGCTAATAACGTCTAAGGGGTGTTTAGTTTAATTTAATTAGGAATTAGGTGGTTAGTTATATTAAATTAGTGATTTAATTAGTTAATTGTGCATGTTAGATGGGTAGAATAAATTAATCAAGGCCTAGATAGGATGTGCTATTTATCTAGAAGGGTTCGGGAATTTTCCGGGTCTGTATTGGTTTTTAATTTAGCGATTTTGGCCTAGGTTAGTATTTTTAAAATTTAAATTGATTTATTTAATTAATTTCAGTAATTATTTAATTATTAAATATTTTCCGGAAATTAGGCCAGGATAGCTGGTTACCGGAATTTCGTGCTGATTGCAATGGTGTGGTTAATTTCTGCAATTTAGTGATCATGTGTTGGTTAAGAGAACTAGTCTCGAGCTTTTAAGCCGGACATTATCCTATATGGGATATCCATTCCTTGGATCTCGGGTCGCTGTAGATTATGGACCTACGCCCCTTCGGGGAAGCTGTCTATTAAGATATGGACGTTGTCGTGCTCAATGGTGGTGAGACGACGCCTAGCTACGCCAGAAGGACACCTATGACATCCTAAAACTTTGTGGCGACCTCTAGATGCCTTACAACCTTTAGAAGGGCGATGGACGCATCATTGATCTATGTTATAGTCTTTAGACCAAAGAAGTGCTATAGAATTAATGGCCAAGCACCTAATGGGTGAATATTTTGTTGGAAACATGTTCTATGCCCATGTGAGATCCAGATTTGTTTGATGAGGAAATTATGTTTTTGGCCATGAATTTTATAAGTTGGACTTTATTAATCTATGTTACAAAGTATTATAGCCATTTAAATTTGTAATTTAAGTGCTTTGATTTAATAGGGATTTAGTTAGTTTTTTTAAATAAAAAAAGGTTAATTCTGGATTTATTTAAGCTTGGGTCTTAGGCCCCTTGGGCCTAAGATGGGCCAAAATGGCCGGCCCATAAGCCCATAAAGGGGCCGTCGATCGCACGAAGAAGGGGGGAGAGACCGATTTGTATGCCTCCCCATTTGTCCTTTGATGTTAGCCAAGTGTCAAGCCATGCAAAACTAATGATGGCTAATGATGGAGGGAAGGAAAATTAGAGGGGAAAAGTGGCCGGTTTAAGCGAGAGAGAAGGAGAGAGAGAGGAGAGAAAGAGAAGGAAGAAAGGAAGAAAGGAAGAAGGGAAGAAGGAAGGAGGAAGGGCCGTGCATCGCCGTCCGTCGTTGCCGTGTCTCGCCATGTCTCGCCGTTGTGTTCGCCATTCACTTGGTCTAGAGGCAAGTGGGATCTCTTGATCTACTCTTGCATGTTGTGCTTAGTGTGTGTGATTGAATGGTAACAATTTCGGATGTATATAATGTGAAAGATTGAAGTTATAAGAGTGGTGCTCTAGTCTAATGTATTGTTCTTGAGAAAAACAGCTCGACCTTGGATGTTCTAGTGACTTGCATGTGATGTTCTAGTTGACGTTTGGCTTCGACCTCTAAATTAAAGTTGTAAAGGAATTCTTGGAGTATAACATACTCAAATTTGGGACAAAACTAACAAGTATAAGTGGGTGAAATTGTTATTCTTTGGAAAGATTGGATCTGGAAATTTCGGTACTAGGAACAGAAGTTTTAACCGCCTATATTTAATTACCTAGGACGAATCTGACTTCGATTCCTTCATGAAGTATCTACCTTATGGTATTGGCTATCAAATAATCGAATTTTATAATTTTTTAAGGTCATTTGGGTATTTAGTCGGAAATGTTTCTAAAACTGTGCAATCTGATGTGTTCGGACCTTGTACGTTGCAATGCGTGGACTATATCATTTTGTATGAGGTTTTTTTGGAAACGTGTTCTGCATGAAATATCTCTCTTCATGTCTTCCATACAACATATTCAAATTTCGTAATTTTTTAAGTTCATTTGCCTATTTAACCAAAAATGTTTCAAAAACGGTGCAAGTTGAACTGTTAGGATAGTAGTGCTGTGATGCATGGTCTATACCGAATTATATGGGGATCTTTTTGTGTAGTGTTATTCATGAAATATCTGCCTTTATGTCTTGACTATTACATGTTCAAATTTCATAATTTTTTAAGGTCATTTGGGTATTTAATTAAAAAAATTTCTGAAATTGTGCAAACAGAATTGTTCGAATTTCGAAATCTGCAATGCATGGACCATACTCAATCTTGTAGAGTTCTGTTGGCATAATGTATTTACGAGATAATTACCTTTAGGTGTTGTTTATAATCTATCAAAATTTCAAAAAATTTGGAGTCCGTTCATGCATTAAATTGGAAGTATTTTCGGAATTGTGTATGATGCTTCATCCGAACATTCATATATTTTCAGAAAAATAAAAGAATTTGTTTCATGTGATGTGATGTATTGTGTTGCATATATGATATCATATAGCATAGTACATAATGTCAAAAGTTGAAATAGACCTTGTTGCCATCACATCATGTGTCATGCTGATGTTGAGACACAAATTGTGGATATGAATTATAATAAATGAGGATACCGTCGGTGTGAGCCGACGATGCCCCGGGAGTGTCGGGATGCCCGGAATGTGGGGGTGCCGGATGCCCAGAGTGTGTGTGCCGGATGTCCTCGGGAGTTTCGAGATGCCCGGAATGTGGGGGTGCCGGATGCCCGGAGATGTGTGCCGGAGGCTCCTCGCGATGCCAGGTTGGGTGCAAGCGATAAAATGTGGGATGCAATTATTGGTCTCGGGAAAGAAAAATGTGGTGACCCAATTGAAAGATAAAAAGTTAAAATTGAATCATGCATGGTATAGTGACATGTATGCATGGCTGTATGATATAATATGTATAAGTGCATGGTGGTATGTGCACATAAGGCAGGGATATGCATGAATGCTTGATGATGAGTGCATGGTGGTATGTGCACATAAGGCAGGGATATACATGAATGCTTGATGATGAGTGCATGGCGGTATGT